>VDFB02167841.1:0-43284 GCA_007258455.2 Sequoia sempervirens
GAGGTCAAAATATTCAAAACTGAGGTATCCATCATGATCAGCTTCGGATAGTCTGCTGGCAAAATTTGAAGGCAATCGGAGAACCTGCTATTTTTAGTAAAATGTTCCAGCCGCAGGCTATAAATAGAAAGTTGATCTCGGCGTCAGCGTAGAGGGGTAAATTCACCAGCAAGGGGCACACTGTCCAAATTTCAAGTCGAACGGAGCAAAGGAAGTCTCAGAAACGAGCACTTACTATAAATAGTAAGTCACTTCAGAAGCAGCTATAATTGGCAGGTTGACACCAGATCTCGACGGGTACAGGACAAACAGGTGATAAGTGATCCGTGGCGCGAATTTCAAGGCAAACCAAGTTACAGAGAATGAAGAATCAGATAATTGCTATTTTTAGCAGGTCAATTAGGGTTTCCTAAAATCAAGGGCACAATATAGCAGTCAAGCACGAACAGCATCCAGTCACAATCACCATGTTTCAGACATTCAGCACATGAAATTTGAAGACTTTCTGAACAGTTTCTATTTTTAGCAGGCTGCTAAAAATAGCAAGTACAAACAGGCATCAGGCACTGACGGCACAAATCAATTGAAATTCAGAGCAGGGCAGACATCGGGCTTCCCAAGGTCAGAATTCGGTCAACGGCGCAAAATTTAAGGAACTTTATAAAAATAGAAAGTCAGGGCGAGTTAGGGTTGACCGAGGAAAATCAACTTAAATCTGGCAGAGGGCGTAAAATTTGCTAAAATAGATAAAATTTCAAGTCCGGCATTGAAACTCACTTTGAAAGCTGAACAGGGGCAGAAAATGACTAAGTCTGGAAAACTTGAAGTTGCGAGGTTAAAATGCGCCTCAATATGAAGGAGATGTGATAAAATTGCTAAGTCTCAGAATTAAAAGCTCTGGCGTGCAAATGCGCCTGGGTCTATGAAGGTGTTAAAAGTGAAAAATTTCACTAAGGCATTTAATTTAGACGGAGACCCATCTAAATGCTCTCCAAGCGTTGAAAGTGGATGTTGACCCTTCAGAATGCGCCTAGCTCAAGGAGGAAACAAGAAAAACGTCTAAGTCATTAAAATGAAAATTTGGTAGGTGATTTGCGCCCAAAGCCTAAACTGGAAGGTGGAGGTCCCAAATGCGCCCCAAGTTAAAATTGAAACCTCTGGGTCTCATATGCGCCTAAGTTGAAATTGGAAGCCTAACCCCTCAAATGCGCCTGAGTTTACAAAGACGTTGAAATTGGCAAAATTTATCTAAGTGACGAAATTGGGAGTAGACAAGTCTAAATGCGCCTTTCTTAAAACTAAAAGTACCATGATCAATATGCGCCTGGGACATGAATTAAAAGTTTGATATGAAGGATGCGCCCCATGTTGCAAGGAATCTCTAAGTATGCTAAGGCGTAAAAATCAAAAGTGAATGTTGACCCTAGCAAATGCGCCCAAGGCACAAATTGGAAGATGCTTGAGTCAAATGCGCCTAAAGAGAAAAGTGAATGTTGGCCATGTAGAATGCGCCTAAGGTAATGTGCAAACTCTCTAAGCGTTGAAACTAGACGGAGACCCATCTAAATGCGCCTGGAGAAGAAAGAGGTAAAAAAAAAAAAAAAGGATGTAAGTGTTAAAACTGAAAGTTAAGACCCTCATATGCGCCTGAAAGCTCCCTCTTTAATATGCGCCCATGAAGAAATCTGGAAATGCTAAATGCGTGGGAATTCAAATTGAATGTTGAGCCTATCAAATGCGCCTAAAAGCTCAACTATCAAAATGCGCCCGAAGGTGAAAAGAATACAAAATTTAAAGGCGTTTGAAATCTGAAGCTTAGCAACTCTATTTGCGCCCAGCTTTGAAGAGAGATTGATAAATTTTTAAGGGCGTTGGGAAATCTGGAAATCCGCCAAGTGCTAATTGAAACCTCTGGGTATCATATGCGCCCATCTCAAAAAATTGAAAGCTCGGCCTCTCTTTTGTGCCCAAAGCATAAATGGAAGTTACTCCTATGAAATGCGCCCTCCTCCTTTTAATTCGGACAATGAGACTCTTAAAGTTCCTAAGTGCAAGGCGTAATTTTAATTTCAAACTTTACCATTCAAAGTACGCCTAAGGGGGAAATAAAAAAAAAATAATATACAAAATGAACTAAGGGGCGTTTAAATTAAAAGCTTGTGATGTCATATGCGCCCACCTTTAAGGGGGTAAATTTTAAAATTTTAAATGGAGCGTTCGAAGTAATTAAAAAGCTCAAGCAAAAGGCGTTTGGAGGAAATGAAATTTCTCTAGGCAATTAATTGCGAAATTTGCCCAAGACAGAGAAATTAATTTAATTTAATTAATTAATTATTTTCCTAAGTTTAATATTTAATTCCCCTTTCGATTTTGACCCACGAAATTGTGAAATTCGGATGATTTTAACAAGGGGAATTTATTTTGGAAGTCAATTACGGATGGAAAATAAAATTATGCCTAGCCAAGTTTGACGATTGATATCGAATATTTAAAGTGCGCTGAAGAAATAAATTAAAATGGCTATTAAATTAAATTTTTAATAAATTAAAAGTGCCATTTTAAAATGCAGTTGAGATAACTTCAAATCGATGTAAAAATGATTTTCTCGAAATTACTTGAGGTAACTGGCAGTCGGGAGGGAATTTTAAATTTAAATCGAGGAAAGAATCTCCCCGAATAGCAAATTGTCATAACAACTGCCTAACGACTGGAATATTCCCTTTTAAATTTAGCAAACGCGTCAGTCATTATGAAGGGAATAAAAGGCATCTGCTAAAATTAGCGCCAGCCTTTTGCTATAAAACTCTGAGGATTTTCATTCTCATTTCACAAGATTCGAAGTTAAAATTTATGCTGGCAAGTTGAGTTGTGAGATTTCATTTGAGAGTTGCTGAGAGATTGAAGTTGCTGAAAGTTGATTTCTTGAAGTTGCTGAGATTCGGAGTTGCGAAGTGCTTCGAAGTAAAGTTTGAAGGGTTTAGCATTTTTATTTCTTCACGTTGCTGAGGTAAGTACCCGAAGTTGCTGAAACTTTTTATTTTGCTGAAAGTCGAAATGCTTTTGAAGTTAAGAGTTGAAATGCTGAAATCATTTATTTATGCTGGAGAATTCGAAATTGCTTGAGCTTTAATTTTTTTTTCGAAGTTGTTTGAAGTTGCTGAGTGTTGCAATCAAATTGGATTTAAATTGTAAAGCCTTCGAAGTTGCTGTTTTATAATTTTCGAAGTGCTAGTTTTGATTGCTTTTCGAAGTTGCTGATTTATAACTTTCGAAAAGTTGATTCTAAATTATTGAAACTTGCTGATTTAAACTTGCACGTTTAAAACTCTCGGACTTATTTAAAACTCTTCGAAGTTGCTGATGTATAACTGTCGAAGAGCTGATTTCAAACTTGGTAATTTGTAATTCGCAAGCTTGCTGATTTTAAATATTCGGAGTTGCTGATTTTAAATATTGCTGAAACTTAACGCTTTTTCCGAAGTTGAAATTGTTGGAATGGATTTCTTACGTGGAGTTGAATATTTCTTTTGGCTGCAAGTTGTCGAAAGTTGAAGTTGGATGCTGAGGCTACTAACTTGTATTTATTTTTGCAGCCAACTCCAACCGCCAGCCGCCTCGCGTGTTTGTTGTTTTAAAAAGTTGATGGAGTAATATTCGCTTTTGTTTGCAGATGGCTGACGCTGCTGGAACTAGCAAGGCTGGAACTAAGGCTGCAAACAACGAAGCTGTCAAAGAGAACGCCTCCAGGCAGGCGATCATCAAGGGCCTAAAGAAGTCCTTTATCCCGGAGTCGAAAATCATCTCAAAGTATGGCAATTTGACGGACACCAACCTCGGGTCCTTCAACCTCGAGACATTCATACGCCGAATGTACGGGCAAGGTGGCAACCTTCCAACAGATGCATCACGTAACATCGTCAAGAGCGGATTGTACAATGCAGCAGGCTTCCAACCGGCAGTCCGTTGTCCCGAGTTGATCCTTGAGTGTGCCAACTTCTACAATTCTGAGGATCGAACTATCACCTCTCCGGACGGTATGATCATGGCTAATTTCGCTCCAGATGCAATTGGCGAGGCGTTTGGAATACTTGCTACGGACAATATGTTGTATAAGTCCAAGGCCAAGGCAGATAAGATGTACGCCACCACCTTTGAAAAGTGCATGAAAAGGATAAACACCTCATGGATGCGCAAGCCAAAGCCACCTGCTGCCAGGCTACCGAAACAGATAATCTCGGAGGAGCTAAAGCAAGAGTACTGCGACATCATTATGCTTCTCAGCAGAGTCAATGGCAGCCCACAGTCATTCATATTCGAGCCATGGATGTTCTTTTACATCAGTGTAGTGCTCGAGGGGAACGAGCAAGTAAACTGGGCGAAGATGATAAGTGATAACATCGATGAGCAGTTCCGGAGCCTCAGAAGAACAAAAACATTTTATATGAGCTCATATGTCATTTACATGTTGGCTCGAATGACCAAGTACAGAGGATTGGCGTACCAGGAGCCAATTGGCTGCGGCTACAATCAGTTCAAGATTCACCAGTCATGCAGACAGTTACATCTTACTCACACTGGTGACTTTCAAAGAGTGAATGACGCTTTTACCATGTACATCACAAGGACCCTTCAGCAAAGGCTACAACAGAGGATATCCGAGGAAGCTCAGATGCTCATCGAAGAATATGGGTGTTGGTTCGTCCAATTCCCGAAGTTCACCTATCTGAGGCTTCCGGGTTATGATTCATATGTTTACAAGTTGCCAAGGTATCCAACTAATAGAATGATATTACTCGAGTTGTCTAGGCAATTGGTGGCCTACGACAAAATTATAAGGCGAAAGAAGAAGGGAGGTTTGCATTTTCCCATTGTGTTGGGAAATTCACTCGAGGAATGCCCTACCTTACAAGCAGCCAAAGAGGCCGAGGATGAGCTGAAATTCTACAAGTTAACCCTTTATACCAGCCGACAGAGTTTCGATCCTAAGGGAATGATTGGAACGGTTCAAGGAGAAGAATACAAACACAAGGCCCACCTGGAAGACTTTTGGGCAAATGCTGGGAGCGAGGACGAAATTAGGAAAAGGATGTTTTCAAGGCTGCCTCTAAAGCTAATCAGGGAGTGTGAGGTGATTAAGGTGCCAGATCAACTTGAGGAGGATACTAGGGTCACCCATCCAGATTATGAAACGGTAAAGAACGCTCCGATGCCACCAATAGATTGGGCCGAACCAGAGATTGTGGATCTAGACACTCTGTCTATCCCGGTCATGACATTCACTAGAGCATGGGTGGATGAGCGTGTTAATAGATTAAGGAGAAGGTCAGTCGCCCTCACATATGACCTCATGGGTGATAGAAGGCCGCCGGTGTTAGCAAAGAGGAAGAAGCAACTCACACGAGGTCCAGAATCAAAAAGAAGGGAGCCCGTTCAGCCGGAGCCGCAGGGGTCAGAGGATACAGTGTCCACTCAGCTGGTATCTCATTCTTCCAGTAGGCGTGAAGTTTCATTGTTTGCTAGTCAGAGAGCTCCGAGAAATGAGGAGCCGGAAGTTGGAGAAGTCAACCAGCCAATACCAAAAGAAATAGATACTCAGAGCGTCAATGATCCTGAAGCTGCCAGTAAGCGGGATGAAGGGGAAGAATCGGATATGGAAACCCACTTTGACTTTTCCTTCGGAGAAGAAGATGCTAGGACTCATGAGGGAAGTGATCAAGAGGTCGAGATAATTGAGCCTCCAACAAATACTGCTCGGGAAGAAGTTCGGGAAGTGGAAGCAACTGAGGAGCAGCCCTTGATTATTTATGATATTCAACGAAATTGGCTTTCACAGGCAATCAGAAGGGACCAAGGTGATGACGCCGACCTAGCAATTGAAATGGAAGAACTCTTAAATAGGACAAGCAAGTCGCCTAAGCGGAAGAGGGCAAGAAAATATACAAGGATGGAAACAAATGAGGCCGGTTCCCGCAACCTTCATATCGCTGCCCCAAGGGAGGATCATGACTTGAGTGATGCAATGCCGGAGAAGTACACAATCACCACAGTCGAATTGGGACGTCCTTCTGGAGCACAAGTGGTGGAAGAAGCTGAAAGTTCGTTTCAAGCATTGAAAGATAGGCTGGTGAAGAAGGAAGGAAAGTATAAGAGGTTGAAGAAAGAGCACAAGGCGTTGGTTGAGTATGTACAAAATCTCGCACATCCTGTTGTTCAAGGTAATCCAGCGGCAGAACTTCCACCGGAGTTGCCACGAGAGCCGATCAGCGGCCTTGAAGAAGTGAAGAGGGCTGTACGAGAAGGAGATAAGTGGGTGAGAGGTGTTCGCCTTGAAGCAGAAAAGTTCATGGCGGATCTTGCCTCAGCATTTCAAAATGCCTCCGGTATTCTTTCACGCTTGGATGATGTTGAGCAAGCTTGGGGAGATACCCACATCTTTCAAGACAAAACTATCCCACGTCTTGCTGTTTTGATGCGTGTTCCCACGCAAACTCTGGTGAATGAAGGGGTAATTCAAGCAGGTGATAGGTATGATTTCCGTGGGTGGCATTCAGCAGCATTCACAGGGAAGAGTTTCTTTGACACTGCAGCAATGGAGTCCTCCAGGATCAGAAAGGCTATGAGGAATATTCATGAGAGTATTCTTAACACTTTGGAGGCAGTATTCGCAAGAAGGCTTGCGCATGAAGAGGTTGATGCAGAAGGACTAAGGGCAAGGTTGCAGCCATTCTTTACAGAGATGAGGACATTTTCCCAGTTGGATTTTGAAAACATCTCCACGTTTTCAACAATCATTCAGAGCACGCAGGATTCTATGGAGACTTGGGAAAAATCTTGTGAGAAGCACGAGCAAATGGTAGCCATCTTGGAGTATCAGCTGAATCTTACTCCATCAATTTCTGAAGAAGAGGTCGACGCAGTGCTGGCGCGATTCATGGCGTACGCGGTCCGAGAGAAGAACAAAGGAATCCGGGTCATGGACGAGAATCTTCTAGAAGGGTAGTGGGCATTAATTGCTCATGGTGGTCAAAGGAGGAATTTGCTATTTTGGGAGCATTTATGACGCCACTCCTCCACCTTCTGGCGGTTTTTAGGGCAAAGCTTGTCTAGGGCTGAGGTGGCTCGATCTGAGCCCTCCATTGTAATTCGATCTGGGCCGTCGGTTGAAACAGGCCAGCTATATAAGGGGGAGTCCCCCTCATTTGTACTCTAGTAGTCATAGAATCAGAGAGTAGAGAGCAATTAGTGAAGCAGAATAGAGAGTAGAAGCTTTTAAGTTAGAGTAGTTTCTCATTTGCATTGTTGAAGAAGAAGGGGAATTCTCCCTTTGAGAATTTTGTAAGAGATTGTCACAAAAGGCTATTCTTAATAAAGCATTTCATTGATGGTGAATTCCAACTTTGTTTCAATAGTTCGTGAGGTTTCTTATTCCTTTGACTTCAATTAGGAACTTAATTTCATGCTTGTAGTTAGATATGGATGTTTATGCTTGATATAAGTGAATTTCTTTTATCCATACCACTAACGTTCTTACTGATGGTAAGCACGTCTTGCGTGGTCAACTGGACTTTTTGTACTTAACTTCGATCAAGGTTCATAAGTAGTTATGCATCGTTGTGATGGTAGCTGCACTATTGAATCGTGATTTGAACATCATTTTCATCCTTTGAAGATTGCACTTACTTTGTTGACGCTGTCCAACAGGAGGCTAAACAATGTTTGTCGAAATTCATTTAGGTTGAGCGTAACACCCATTTGCATTTAGGTTAGAATTTAGAATTTAGAAATCTCTACAGCCATTCAAAATTCCGCATAATCTTGGTTAGTTTTAGGACACTTGCACGCTAAAGCCAAATCATTCGCGCAAAATCCCCTTTAAAAGCATATATTGGTTGTTATTGCACGCATTCTGAACAATTACGTAAGTCCCCTCGTGAGAACACAGCATATACACATCAACCAAACTGGGTCTATTCGCAATTCAAGAACCTTGGAGTTGAAAGCGTGATCTTACTTGCAATCTTAGCACGCTGAATACTTTGTTCAAGAGAGAATAGAGTGTCCATTTGGGAAACTTTGTTCTGTGTTGGTGCGGTCTCAAAAACCACGTCAACATAAACTGGCGCTAGAAGGAGGGCACTTCGAGGATTCTTGTAGTTAACAACCACATCTGAGTAAGAAGGGATTTTATCAAAAACAATTCATAGGAGAAAGAGGTTATCATGAGTCAAGATGGTGTTGCCGCATAGAGAGATATTTCCAGTGTTGCAGCCGAATTTGGGATTCAACGACAACCAAGAAGACATCCTTTCAGGTTTGAACGACCTCGCGTGGAAGACAAAGGAGAGTTACGCTCAGTATATGCAAGTTTGTGCTGTGTTGCAAGAAGAAGAAGAGAAGGCCATTGAAATTCAAGTTGCAATTGAAAGGGATTTGCTAAATCAAAGACAGCCACTCGCTCCTCTCCCTCCCCGTCAGTAATCAGCCACATCCTGGATCGAATCAGCTCGTTCTCTCCAGATAAGTTGAAAAGAATTTTGAGGTCCGCTCCTAGTTCGTCCAAAGAGTTTGTGGAGTTAGAGTTGCCTACTCGAGCAAGAAAGAAGAAAGAAGTACGTGTAGGTCAAGAAGTTTGTTCAAGTGAAGGAGAAACAAGTGAGATAGAAATTTCAAATTTGTTCAAAACTCCACCAAGTGTTTCGAGATTTGCTCAACCAAAAACTGTTCAAGTTTCTACACCGGTGTTTGTTCAGCAATCAAGTCAAGCTACCACACTTCAACAGTCACAAGCAACCCCGATAATCGTATATCAAAGGAGGCAGCCAAATCAAGCAATGGCTCAACCAGCAGGTCAACCTGCTCCTAACGGTGCTACATGGCTGGTTACTAATCCATCACCTTTGGAGTTTGCAGACTACCACGACATGCCAAAGAACCCAGAACACTTTTGCACTAAGTATCAAGCTAATGATCCAAACCGTTCAGCTGAAGATCACATTAAGATGTTCGAGGATAATCTGCGGAATAGACAAATTGCATACGCAGATGTAGCTTGCCGCTTATTTCCGTACTCTTTGGGAGAAGAAGCACATTTCTGGTTCATACATTTGCCGGTTGGATCCATAAGGACATGGGAGCAGATGAAAGAAGCTTTCATTGGAAAGTTTGGCATTCCCATTACTCCAGTTGAGCTTTTCCGCCAATTCACGGAAGTAAGAAGACAAGATAAGGAGCCCATCCATGCATTTAACAACAGATTTCAGAAAGCTCTCACAAGGTTACGAACCCCTTATATAATCACTGATGCTAGGGAAAACTACTATGCAGCCTTGGATCCGTTGACTGCCATGTTCGTGAGACAAGCTCATCCCACTCCAGCTGATATGAACCAAGCATATGCAAAAGCCGTCGAAGTAAGTCAAAATATGGGGCAAAATATAACTGGACCTTCTTTGTACACGGGCTTGACAACTACAAATAATCAGATGCAAACTCTTGGTTCGACTTGGAATCAACAGGCTCCACCATTGAATCCTATTTCGCAGCCATCTTATCAAATGCAACCACCATCCAATCAGCTAGTTCTCCATCCTGGGGTACCTTTATCCCAGACTCCAGCTTCACAGCCTGTCTATCTCCAGAATACGGTGCCGCAAACGAGGACTCAAGAAGAGAAAGACGAAATGAAAGAGTTAGTTGAACAAATGAAAAGGCTGTCATCTGAGGTCACCTACCTCAGAAATCAGAATAATCAGATGCAATCTATGTTGAGAAACTATCAGGCACATCCAGGTGCCAATCGAGGATATCAAAATAATCCTCCACATCATCAAGATGCCCATCAAGGACATGGCCACGATAACAGTCATGGGTATCGCAACAACAATCAAGGGTATCAAAAGAGGTCTTGGAACACAGGACCTAACAACGGAGGTGTCCCATCACCATTGGATAACCCGCCACCTCCAGAGAACCGCCCCGCGGACAGAGTTTTCTTGGCCGAGGCCGCTATGTCGGGATGGTGTAGATTACACAATACCAATCAGCATTCTGAACTACAATGTCATGAATTTCAAGTTGCTGCTGATATCTTTAAAAGAGAAGTAAAGAGCACGGAGGGTACCGAAAATCCTCCAACTACAGGATATGAAATTGTCCCAGTCCAGAGATATGACCAAGCTTTGATTCTAGAAGAAGTCAATGTCCCACCCGAGTACCAAAGTTATTGGCCACCATCTGTTAACCATAGATTCCCACCAGCTTCAGCAAATAGTCCCGTGGGGACGCCAGATAATCAGGTTGAAGAAGCACAAGTTTATTCAGAGGCCCAAGTATATTCAGAAGCTCAAGATGGCTATTCAGAGGAGCCTCATGATCAAGGTAATTACGTTTTCCCACCTCTCAACAATAGCGTTTTGGTAGAAGGGAGAAGAGAGGTGCAAGCTTTTCAGACATCCGGAGGAGCAACACCTAAAGTTTATCAGAGGAGCTACCATCAGAAAGAACCCCTGACATCCTCAATCCCTCCGAACAATTTTGCGACTCCGCCTAATCCCAATGCAAGCAACAATCCGAGTCTACCAAGGGATTCTCCTGAGTATAGGCCACAAAATATGATGCAAAATAGAAATGGACAACAGATTATCCAACAGCCCATTCAAGTGATGCAACGTCCACAGAAGGATAATATTCCAAGGGAAGATATGAAAAGATTGAGTTCCTATGTATTGGATGAAGTAAAGAAGATTAAAGTAAGCCTTCCCTTATATGAATTAATGAAAATTTCAGAAGTTAAGGATACAATATTGGGAAGTTTGTATGAGACACCTGTTGTGAAGAACTCTTTTCAAGAGGCACCTAGTACATCTAGGAACCCTCCAGTCAACGCACAATCCCGTCCCATGCAGAGTGCAAACATGGTAGAAGAGGTACCACACGCGCCATTCAACACTTGGGAGGCTCCGCAACAGTCTCAAGGATTTGTTGGTGTGGTGCAAGGATCTTCAAGCGAACCGGAGAAGCCGAAGAATGAAGATAAGAAGAAGGTTCGGTTCAATCTACCTGCGGAACACAAACAAGAACAAATACAAAATCAGAGGGTTACCCAAGGAAGCCAAACCCCATTAAACGTAAAGGTTGAAAAGAAAGACACTCCTATTGAAGAAAAGAAGAAACCAGTGGTGTTCTATCAAGGGAAAGATGAACCAGCCCCTTTCTTGGTGTCAATTAGAATTTTCGGGAAGTTATTGCACAACTGTTTGATTGATTCTGGTGCCTCAAGCAATGTGATGCCTCTGAAGGTATGTCAAAGATTGGGCATAGTCCCACTTCAAACCACAAAGAAGGTGACTCAGCTAGACAAAACCGAGGTTCCGGTTGTCGGAGAGTTGAATAATATTCATATGCAGTTATCAGCCGATCCTAGAATTCAGAGTTGTATTGATATATCAGTGGTTGATATACCAGATGGGTATGGTATGTTACTGAGCAGAGACTGGGCCAGAAAATTGAATGGGTACATTGCAACGGATTTTTCCCATATGTGGCTTCCATGGAAGGGAGTCCCGAATCAAATCAAGGTCGAAAGCACACCAAGGCTTAAGTTGATGATCACCGAGTACGGTGAAGATAATGAAATAATGTTTATTGAGACTGATTTAGGCTCATATAGGCCTGTCAAACAAGAAGTGCTGATGCTGCAAGGCTCCAATGAGATAAAAATCCTAGAAGATGCCAATGCTTCCACCGAAGTCTTAATTGAAAGTGATGCAAGTGACAGTGAAAGTGGAGGGACGTTTGAAAATTTCAGGGATTTCGTCTTGAATAGTGTGAAACAAGAGACAGAATTGGGTAAGGACGCCTCCATCAGAAACCTGCTACTTCCGAATTGGTGCAGAATACATGAGGCTTTCACTTCGAGATCACATGCGCCATGTGTAAAGTGGCCCTAGAACAAGTTGAAAAGCTTGTCTCGCAAGCTTCAATGCGGAAAGAAGATCAAAAGACAAGTGAAGGGAACACTGTTTTAATAGAACTTGTAGAAGATGATAAAACTCAGTCAGAAATAGAAGAAAAGGTTTCAGAGGTATGCAATCAGGAAGGACACATGTTCAGTCTCCCAGCCCTCTCATGGAAAATCAAGTGTGGACTTTGAGGTTCGACGGATCAAAGTCGAAGAAGGGCAATGGAGCGGGGTTTGAACTTATTAGCCCAACCGGAGAAGCATATTTGGGTGCTTATAGACTTCAATTTGCATGCACCAATAATGTCACTGAATATGAATCCCTAATTCATGGATTGCTCCTCGCTATCCAGAAGGGAGCCAAGATCGTGCACGCCTTCGGGGATTCTGATATTGTGGTCCGGCAAGTAAGAAAGCAATATGCTTGCCACGACAAAAGGTTGGGCCATTACAGGAATAGAGTATGGGACTTAATAGAAAGTTTCGACGCATTTAATATCAAGCAAGTGTATAGGTCAAAGAATCCAGTTGCAAATTCACTCGCGCAAGCTGCTAGTTCTCTTGAGCCTCTAGCTATGCAAGGGTTGAAAAAGTTTACAGTAGAATTGGTTTCGACACCAGCCATTCCCGACAACATAAAGAATTTCCAAGTGTTTGATGACGACAAACAGATTTTAGACTTTCTCACGAGCTCGGGTGTGTTTGAAGCACAAATCATCGATGAAGAAGAAACTGAGGAAGCTGAGTACGACACTGAGGGGATTCTTAATCTGAAGACGAATGTCATTCCAAGGGGAATGGTGGAATTAGAAAGACTATTTGATCATGATAAGCTGAGTAGAAACCAGAGCACCCAGGGCAATGATTGTGAAGCTGTTAATCTGGGAACAGAAGAACAAGTAAAGAATGTTTTCATTGGAAAAGTTTGCACACCAAAAGAAAAGGAAGACATCCTGAAGCTGATGAAAGAATTTCCGGGTGTAATAGCTTGGGGATATGAAGATTTAAAGACATATGATACTTCGCTGATTACACACACAATTCCATTAAAACCAGGCAGCAGGCCATTCAAACAGAGGCAGAGGCCGGTGAATCCATTGCTAGAGCCGTTGATCTACCAAGAAGTCAAGAAGCTTCTATCGGCTAGGATCATCTTTCCAGTAAGGCACTCCACGTGGGTCGCCAATCTTGTTCCAGTTAGAAAGAAGAACGGAGAGATAAGGTTATGCGTAGACTTCCGCAATCTGAACAGAGCCTCTGAAAAGGATAATTATCCTTTGCCTTCATTAGACGAGGTGCTGCAAATAGTAAATGGCTCACAGATGATGTCCTTCCTGGACGGGTATTCAGGATATAACCAAGTGATGGTAGAACAGGAAGACAGACTGAAGACAGCGTTCACCACAAAATGGGGAACCTTTGCATACAGAAGAATGCCTTTTGGATTAATTAACGCAGGAGCCACTTTCCAGAGAGCTATGGATATCGCTTTTCGAGATTTAGTAGGGAAGTGCATAATTATATACATGGATGACTTGACTGTATTCTCAAAGAAAAGAGGAGATCATGTCGAAGATTTAAGGAAGATTTTTCAGAGATGCAGAAGATTCGGTATCTCCTTGAATGCGAAGAAATGTTTATTTGGTGTAACAGAAGGTAAGCTATTGGGTCATGTCATCTCAGAGAAGGGTATTTCAATTGACCCTGAGCGTATCGAGGCTATCTCCAGGATCGGCTTGCCAGGTAGTCAGAAAGAATTAAGATCATTCTTTGGCAAGATTAATTTTGTGAGAAAATTCATAACTGGATTTGCTGAGATAGTTAGGCCGCTAAATGAAATGTTGAAGAAAAATGCGAAGGTTGAATGGACCCCGCAAGCCAGAAAGGCTTTTGATGAGATTAAACAAGCCATAGTGGACGCTCCGGTATTGGTGAGTCCGGATTACACAAAGCCCTTTTATCTATATTCATTCGCTTCAGAGCATACCTGCGCAGCGGTGTTGACACAAAGAACAGAGGAAAAAGATGAGCACCCAATTGCTTTTATGAGTGCTCCGTTGAAAGAGGCCGAGCTGAGATACCCCAGTGTTGAGAAGCAAGCATACGCTTTGGTGAAGGCTGTGAAGAAGTTTAGGCACTACCTTTTGAGAAGCAAAGTCCACGCAATAGTTCCTGATGCTACGGTGAAAACTCTGTTGATGCAAAATGAGTTAGGAGAAAGAAGAGGCAAGTGGGTCACCACTTTGCAGGAATATGACATAGAGATGAGGACATTTTCCCAGTTGGATTTTGAAAACATCTCCACGTTTTCAACAATCATTCAGAGCATGCAGGATTCTATGGAGACTTGGGAAAAATCTTGTGAGAAGCACGAGCAAATGGTAGCCATCTTGGAGTATCAGCTGAATCTTACTCCATCAATTTCTGAAGAAGAGGTCGACGCAGTGCTGGCGCGATTCATGGCGTACGCGGTCCGAGAGAAGAACAAAGGAATCCGGGTCATGGACGAGAATCTTCTAGAAGGGTAGTGGGCATTAATTGCTCATGGTGGTCAAAGGAGGAATTTGCTATTTTGGGAGCATTTATGACGCCACTCCTCCACCTTCTGGCGGTTTTTAGGGCAAAGCTTGTCTAGGGCTGAGGTGGCTCGATCTGAGCCCTCCATTGTAATTCGATCTGGGCCGTCGGTTGAAACAGGCCAGCTATATAAGGGGGAGTCCCCCTCATTTGTACTCTAGTAGTCATAGAATCAGAGAGTAGAGAGCAATTAGTGAAGCAGAATAGAGAGTAGAAGCTTTTAAGTTAGAGTAGTTTCTCATTTGCATTGTTGAAGAAGAAGGGGAATTCTCCCTTTGAGAATTTTGTAAGAGATTGTCACAAAAGGCTATTCTTAATAAAGCATTTCATTGATGGTGAATTCCAACTTTGTTTCGAATAGTTCGTGAGGTTTCTTATTCCTTTGACTTCAATTAGGAACTTAATTTCATGCTTGTAGTTAGATATGGATGTTTATGCTTGATATAAGTGAATTTCTTTTATCCATACCACTAACGTTCTTACTGATGGTAAGCACGTCTTGCGTGGTCAACTGGACTTTTTGTACTTAACTTCGATCAAGGTTCATAAGTAGTTATGCATCGTTGTGATGGTAGCTGCACTATTGAATCGTGATTTGAACATCATTTCATCCTTTGAAGATTGCACTTACTTTGTTGACGCTGTCCAACAGGAGGCTAAACAATGTTTGTCGAAATTCATTTAGGTTGAGCGTAACACCCATTTGCATTTAGGTTAGAATTTAGAATTTAGAAATCTCTACAGCCATTCAAAATTCCGCATAATCTTGGTTAGTTTTAGGACACTTGCATGCTAAAGCCAAATCATTCGCGCAAAATCCCCTTTAAAAGCATATATTGGTTGTTATTGCACGCATTCTGAACAATTACGTAAGTCCCCTCGTGAGAACACAGCATATACACATCAACCAAACTGGGTCTATTCGCAATTCAAGAACCTTGGAGTTGAAAGCGTGATCTTACTTGCAATCTTAGCACGCTGAATACTTTGTTCAAGAGAGAATAGAGTGTCCATTTATGGGCGGAAACTTTACATTACGTGTTGGAGTGCGGTCTAAAAACCCGAATCAACGGATGTCCGCATTATCAAACAGCTCTTGAAGGGATTTTTGAGGGTAAGGCTAAAAAGGAAAGAACCAGGATTGAAATAGATAGACTCTAATTCTATAGAGGATAAGAGGAATCGCTTCAATGGGGAAGATAGTGCACATATGTTTTCCAAGGAATCTAGGTCAACACCTTCTTCTACAACACGTGGCCCAAACACAGGTGGAGGAAACATTAATTCTTTCTTCACACCTTGTAGTACACTAGGATTATAGACCACTTTTGAGAGTACAGGATGGAGGAAGATTGTCCATGAACAAGAAAAGAAGGAAATGGCAAAATTTCGGTACCACTCTAGCTTGCCACTCCATGTTGCTAGGTCTCCATACTGGCAAGGTATGGTGGATGCTTTTGCAATTGTAGGTCCTCGGTTCAAAGCCCCATCTTATGAGTCATTGAGGGTTGTTATGCTTAATGATGCAATACATGATGTTAATGTTGTTCTTGATGAACATCGACTAGAGTGAGCAAAGACTAGTTGCACCATAATGTCAGATGGATGGACAAATAGGAGGAATTGAACACTCGTCAACTTCCTCGTGTCTTGTGATATTGACAATTTTTTTGAAATCTGTGGATGCATTGGATACAATCAAATCTGCAATTGCATTGTTCGAGATGTTTGACCTGGTGGTCAAAGATGTAGGGCTAGATGTAATGTCCCCTTTTTAGCTAGCATCAATGTTTGATAGATTAGCCTATCATTGGTCCTCGTGGGCTAATGATGGTGTTTAGAGGGCCTTGTGAGGGAGTTATTTGGCTCTTCAGATGGCAGTTGATGGTGTTTTCTTCTTCAGTTCTTGGTGATAATCAGGGTTTTCCTTCAAGAGGTGTTTTGGGCTCCGTTTATGCATACTTATTATTTTTAGTAAGTCACTTAGTTGTTGGGGTCCAGTCTTACTATTTATAGTAAGGCACCTTGGTGAGCAGAGGAATCAGTGGGCTACCTTTTGGTGTTGACGGAATTGGTTAATGATGATTATTGTTGGAGTTATGGTATTTAATTATTATTAAAGTGATACTTTAATAATAATTAATTAATTATAAAAGTGAATAACATTAAATGACTTTATTGACATTATTATAAAGGCTTATTTAATGTTATAAAGTCAAATTATAAAAGTCATTGTTATGAGCACCCAAATGAATGATATTATAAAAGCACCAAAGGAAAATATATTTTATTATATTTAAATGACTTAAAGGCCTTGGGAGTCGTGCTTTTTGTAGAGAATATAAAATGGCTTTGAAAAAAGCATTCATGGATTATTCGTTCAACACTTATGAAAATTTGATGCCTTGTTGAGAAGAGGAGAAAAAAGGGTTTCTTGCTGCAGATTGATCTTGGAGAATGATTTTCTCTTAGATTCGAGCATTCTACAGGTGTGAAATAACACCCAAGGTTTGCTTATTAGGTGGCTTTCATCCAGAAGTCACATTGTGTATATTGGAGAGATTATTTTAGGGTATTTTGAAGAACTTTGATTATGATCAGAAGTTTATTTGCTGTTGATGTTCTAAAATGCTGATGGCTTCGTAGCTGGGCTGTACTATCAACATAGCTGGGCCGTACAAGTCTGTACTTGCTGGCCATGCAGTATCTTGAGGGCGTTTGGACTCTAGGCTGAAACGCCTAGGTACTGAGTAGAATTTTACCTCCTTCTTGGGCGGCCAGGTCTTACCATTCAAAGCATATAATTTATGAGGTGGAGAAACTCTATTTCTGTGCTAGGCGTTCAAGCAAGGGTCTACCTGTTGCTGATATAAATTTCCAGAATTGCAATTCATCATGCTTTGGCTTCCGGGTATAGTGTTAAGTGATTTCTTAAGCATTGTATAAAATCTGATTTGAATATATGAGTTTAGCCCGGTGATTGTCATTATTGCAGTTGTTCGTATATATCTTTCTTGAATTTCCTGGCAAACTTACATCAAAAAACTCAAAACAAACAAAAACTTTGAGACCACAAGCAAACATACACAGACAATTCTCAGTTAGTAAATATCCAGATGGGCGTGGGATATTTCACCAAATAATGTGGTCTAGTTTATTACAGACAATGTTGCTGCTGGGAGACTCTTGATGGACAAATACCCTCTGTATGTTTTACCCCATGTGCAACACATTGCCTTAATCTAACCCTAGAGGACATTGGAAAACTTGAATGGGTTAAGGAGGTATTGCATAAAGGTTCGCACGGTTACCAAATTCATCTATAATCACATGAGGGTTTTGTGTATGATGCGCTCTTTCATATAGGGCAAGGAGCTTGTTCGACCAGGGGTGACAAGATTTGCAACTCACTTTCTTTCACTATAGACTATTTGCCAACAAAAAATGAATATGAAATGAATATTTGTTTCAAATGAGTGGATGGAGTCTGGCTTCACAAATCAAGCAGATGGCATAGCCGTCGCAGAGTACATTTATTCTTCTAGTTTTTGGGATGTAGCTGAACAAGATGTAGAATTTTCAGAGCCTCTAGTGAAAGTCTTGAGACTAGTGGATGGGGATAAATCCCTCATGGGATATTTGTATGAGGCCATGGATAGGACCAAGGAGGTGATGAGGGGTAGGATGGAAAATAATAGAGACATGCATATGCCATTATGGGACATAATTGATAGAAGATGAGATAGACAAATGCACTCTCCTCTCCATGCTGCATGATATTATTTCAATCCAACACTTTTCCATAACTCATCATTCAAACATGATGATGGTGAGGTCACACAAGGCTTGTTCATTTACGTGGAGAAAATGTTTACTACCACAGAATCATTGCAGACAACTATGGCAGAGTTGCCAATGTACAAGCAAGCAAGGGGTTTTTTCTCATCTAAGGCTGCTGTGGAAGGCAAGAAGACCTTCAAACTAGGTAATAGAGTCAAAATTTTGATAGTCTCTATTTTTTCAACATGTATATTAAATGTGTTATTATTTTAAAATATTCTTACATGATTGCATCTCCTAATGTTTTTCAGCGTAATGGTGGTATTTTTTTGGTTACAAAACCAAAAAATCTTAGATGGATGGCTAGATGCATTTTGAGTCAGCCATGTAGTTCATTTGCTTGTGAGCATACTTGGAGTATTTTTGAACACATACATTTGAAGAAATGCAACTGTCTAACCCAACAACGGATGAATGATCTAGTGTTTGTTCACCACAACCTTCGCTTGAAGTTAAAAAAAGCTCGAGGTTAAACTTTTAGTATACTTGCAATCATGGTTGTAAATTTGTAATTGTATTCAATATTCATAATGTTTTTCACTTGTAATCCCAAGACTAATTTTTCCATGGACAAAACTAGGTACCATTGAGGATGATGAGCCAATTGACCTTGATGAGATTGATTCAGAGTCTGAGTGGATTGCTAGTGATGATGACTTTCTTGAGCCTGAGGATTTTGAGATCCTAGAGGCCAACTTGGATAGTCATCTGGTTGAATGACTTAGCAGAGGCTCAAAACCAAGAGGTTCATCATCAAGATCTGCAGCCCTCTAGCATAGCTCTATTTGTAGTAGCAACTAGCAATAGTCATTGGCTATGTTTGATTTTTTGAAACTTTGTACTTAGTTTATAGGTTGACTTTGTACAAACTATATTATATTTGAGATTTTGTCATCTATCAACATCTAGTTATTAGTTATGCAGTGTGAAGTAATGCTTTGAAAGATGTGCAATGCAATGTAATCAGCCTTATGAATATAAACTACAAAAGTCTATTTTCTACAATTCCTTAGTTAAACTCTTTATTTTATGTGCTCTCTATATCTCTATGCTATGGAAATGCCTTTCAATTTAAAAAAAATAGTTTTTATCTCTTGTTCTACACTTTTTTACGTTTTTTTTTAAAATCTGAATTTTTCAAAAAATCTTATACTTTAGGTTTGCTGATTTTTTTCCCAAAAGATTTTTGCTGCTATGGTTTGGTCCTTGGAATTATGTGTCATCTCATGTTTAAGTAGTTGTTATTCCTTTCAATCTTTTGCATCTAATTGTTGGTCTTTGTTTTAGCCAATAGGAAGGTGTTTTTTGTGCTTTTAGATTAAGTTGCTTTCATTCGTAGTATTTGAAAATCTCACTTGCAAGACATGGCTGTTATCAGTTTGGTACTTGTATCCAAGCCAAAAGCATAGGCAAATAGTCATTTTATTATTGTGAAACTCAAGTAGTTGTTTCATTATGGCAAATCCCCCAAGAAGATATTGTATTGAGTTGATATCCTCTAGGGTTAGTTTAGCATGTTGTTTAGGTTTAGTTTAGATCTTAGGGAGCTTTCCCACACAATTTGAAGAGAGGTTTATCCTCACACATTATTCCATTTTGCGTTGTCTTGCAAAAGATAAATTATAACACAAACAAATTTCTCACTAGTGGAACTAGACAATAAATTGCTTATAAATTTTTTAAAAGGCAGCGCCATTTTCATTGAATAGCAGACATAACTATAAGATTTTTGTCATGCATTGACTTTCTCCTTGGCTAAAAATATCTCACATGCATTGCAAATGATTTGCCAAGAATGAAAAAGGACACAAATTGAAAAATAGATGAGGCAATTTGTTCCAAATCAAAAAATAGGCTGAAGAGCCTTCATTTGTAATCATCTTCATCTTTTTATGCAAGTCTTTTTGGTTGTAGTTTTCTTTTTCAACTAAAATTGTTACTACATTTTGCATTTACTTTCATGAAAGTTGCAGTTGTCCCATCTTTCTTCTTTTGAGATAGAAAATTTATATAAATTTTAACTTTTTGTTTCTCATCTATCCCTGTTTTATCTTTTCTGGTTATAAATCAAATTCATATAATTTCTACCATAATGTTGATAAAGAAACCTAAGAATTATTTTTCATTGTGCAACACTTCAGAGTTCATACATTGCTTGCATCCATGCCTTTTTGAAGGGCTTAATAATCAACAAAGTTTGCCTCTTTGGCACATAACTTAAAGCCTTTGCACTTTAATTTGTTGTTTGTATAGCTTGACAGGACATTTAATTGGACTAAGAGACATGGAAAATATTTTGGTAATCCTTTGTATACCCTTGACTTGCTAAGATACTCCTCATTGCATGCATTTTTGTGAAAATGATAACTCCAAATGTGGAGCTGTTTGTGCCAAGGAGGCACAAAATGGGATAACATGCTGCATAAGGAAATATATTTGCCCTACATTTTAAGTGAGAGCATAAGGCAAAGTATCATTTTGTGTCCTCCCTCCTCTCCACTCATTGGGCTTGTGTCTACCACCTTCCTTTTCCAAGGAGTGGGGTTTGGTAAGCTGATTCAAAAGGGGGATGGGCATGGATGAGGGAGAAGGTAGATGGAAGCCCCATTACCAATGATTGGGGCATTTTGGTATCAATTGAACTCTAGGATCAACGTATTTTCTTATGCAACATATTATCCACATTTTGTGCCCCTATGGCACATATGGCTCCACATTTGGAGTATCGTTTTCACAAAAAGCATGCATAAGAGGCATCTTAATCTTATCTTTAGAGAGGTCCTAGGTGGAGGCCATGGCCTCCTTTTGGAGCCCACATTTTTAGAAATGGGGTCACAAATGGAATTGCTCCAATCTTCAAGGAAGAGTTGCAACATTTTCTCCATATCATACCCAAAGAACAATTATAAGGTCATATTTTTAGAAAACAAAGGAAATGGTTGCTACTTTAGGATTGAAACTCCTCATGTTGTCTCTCTCACATTGGATGAAATGGACAAGAAAATCGACTTATGTTGTCATAGCAAATGCTTTTGGGGCTCTTGTTTCCCTTCATTGCTATTTGTTAGTGGCACAATCCTTTATTTTGTCTCATGTACTTTTATTATTCGCTTCTAGGGTTCTCTCTTCCTAGAACTTTATATTGTTAATTGTTGTACCCTCTAGCTCCATTAGCCTACTTTTGGTCATTTGTGGACATTAATATAATTTCTTTCTTTCTTTCTTTTTGACTTTAAAAGAAAAAGGATTTAATGTGTTTGTTGACGGGTGTGTTTCTTGGGTCCAAAACCTTGAACATAGGAGAATTGGAAACCCACTAGATTTGTGGCTTTTTTGCCCTTTGTGTGTTTCGTAGATAGCTGCTTTGCTTTAGCTTCCTTAGGTAAGAGGGTTGTTGCTTGTGTGCTATTGATTTAGATGTTGGGTTTTGCATCAACGATTCCATTTGAGTGCTTGACATTAACATCTCCAACTTTTGCTTTTATGAGTAGGTTCCTCTTGGTATGGTACTTAGCATTGGAATGGCTACAACTCTTGTGCTTGTCACATCACATATTGGTCTTGGATGGTTTGTTTTTGTTTGAAGGTGGTGTCTTCTTTGGCATAGTGGTTGTCTCTCACTTGACCTTCTACTTGAACTCCTCAATAGTTGTTGCATAATGATACGCCTCCTTCATTATTTTGATCTTAATCAGCTTCAGTCTAGACCAGATTGTTGGGTGAAGGCCACCACGGTATTTGAGGACTTTGTGTTGCTCTGACTCAAATGAACCCAGCCTTGCATAGAACTCAAGGAAAGCATTGGTGTATGCCTAGAATGATTGGTTATGTCCTTTACATAGTTGTGACCACAACATGTAGTGATTAACATAAACAAGTCTAGGATAAAACTCATCTTTGAAGGCTTCTAAGAATTGTTTCTAGGTTGGTTCAAATTTCTTTTTCCCAAAGTGCATGGGCTTGTCACCACTTCTTGAAGGTGATGAAATTTTTAGGAGGGCAATTTTACTCTCTTCCTCATTGGTGAAATTGTTCATGGAAAAGTAAGAATCAATTTGGTTTTTCTAGTTATCTAGAATTTGCATTAATCTTACCCTAAAACATTGGCATGCCTAGGTTTACTTGAAACCTAGGGGGACTCAAATATTAAAATCTTTGCTTGATGATGATGCCAATGGGACCACCTACTCAAGGACAGCACATGAAGTGGTTGAATGGAAAATTTTGCTGATGCATGAGTTCTTTCATCTCGCTCTTGATCATTGCATGTATCTTCTTTGTGTTGGTTTTTCTATCATGAAATAGGTTGACAAGTAGTTTGATGGATGTTGAGTTTGATGTTAGGGCTTAAGCATACTAATTGCATGTGAAAGGGCATGCAAAATCCAATTAAAAGTACTCTGGTATCACTGATTTGGGGCCCAGAGTTAGAATCTCGGTGGACAACTCTCTGGAAGAATCTAAATGAGCTATGGCATATGCAAAAGCCTATTAATAGAATAAAAGAGAACAAAGAAAAATGTAGAACTAAAAAAATAATTTATTTTATTTAGCAATCTATTATGCACATGGTGTACCCTTGAAAAAGGTGTATGGTTGATTATATTCTATTTATGATGTCTAAGCTATGTTATAGAGATATGTATATATGGCTTACAAGGATTCATGTCATGAATGCCAAGGGTTGGTAGGAAATTGAATCATCTCCACAAGAAGTGGAATTGTTTCCTATGTTAGACTCCTTATTCTCTAGTGGTTGTGGATCTGAACTAATTGCTAGCGTGTCCGTGATGAGTTGACAAATGCTTTGGCATATTGTGAGCCTCATAGGAGCTACCTTGGTCACCATGTTGACTATTCTATTTGAAGACTATAGAGTGATAGTCTTGATGCTGAAATAAGAAGT
Organism: Sequoia sempervirens; assembly: GCA_007258455.2. Classification (NCBI taxonomy): domain Eukaryota; kingdom Viridiplantae; phylum Streptophyta; class Pinopsida; order Cupressales; family Cupressaceae; genus Sequoia; species Sequoia sempervirens. Next base: position 23,283 of record VDFB02167841.1, read on the forward strand.
TTTATGAATTGGACTTTGCTGTTTTGCAAGAAGGTGTAATGGACCTTGATGTAGCTATGGTAGAAACTACAAGCTGTTTGGTTGAGGCATCTTTGTTGTAGAAGTGTCTATCTATTTGCAAAGTGCATTGTGCTGCTGTTGAAGCATGTGAGACATTTGCTAGTAAGTGGATATAGGTCTTTGTGTTCCTTCAAGCATTTGGGAGGTGCTTTGGTGTATCACGGACTTGAGAAGTAGCCCCATGGTTGCCACAAGACATGAGGATGGCCTGGGTGTCACTACAAGTACCTTGTTTGATGAATCCTCTTGGATCACTTCTTATTTGTATTCTTCACCATGGTTCATGACCTTAATCATTTAAGGAGTCTTGGTTTTAAACAAAGGTAAGCAAGCTATTGAGAAAAATTCTAATGCTTTGAGTTTTTAGTGTAGTCTTACTCTATACTAATTTTTACTAATATTATTTGTGTGTTCTTTGCCAGCATTCTCTAGTAGTCTACAATTTTGTGATTCCTTGACTATGCTGTTTATTCTAGTAGTTATACTTGTTCTAGTGTATATTTGATACCTAGCATTTAGCTTGTTCAAGTATGGCCTGAAATGTCAACTTCCTTTACTAGAACCTCAAAGAGTTAAATTGCTGATGTTGCATACATTTAGTTTCTCATGTCAAGCTCCTTTGAATATGCTTGTAATTGTATTTTGTAATGCAGTCTTAATGTTGGCCAGCCATTGACACATTCTCATCAGAGTTAGAACTTAAATTAACTCTGTAATCTATACATCTGACAATAAAAACCAGTTCTAATTCCTTTTTGGTAGGAGTGCGTTGCTATGTTTATGTAATTCCATAGATTTTTAGGGAATTCTTCATGTAAACTCTTAATTAAAATTTGGCTCATTTTCTTTATATAAATGAGAACTTCAAAATATTCATCTTGCAATTTCATGGTTAACATATATGTTCATTATAGTGCAGCCTATATTTGAGATATATCTCACAATCCCAATGCCATCCAAATCGTACTTCCTTCCTTGCATTAGGGAACACTAATAAGATTTTATTTTTGTTCATTACAGGTTGCTTCCAGTGCACTAGGCCTGGGGCCTCATCATGCTATGCAAATAGCTGAGCGGTTGTACACACAAGGTTACATAAGGTGTGTCGATTGTCCATATTGACATTTATTTGGTCAAATTATATTTCATATACAATCAATTTAACTATTGATCACCTTTTTTTCTTCTTCACGGCTGTTTTATTTGCTAGTTATTTGAGGTTAGCACAGTCCAAATATTTAGAAAAGGAAGCTTTTGAAACAACTGTTTAAAATTTTTACGCACATTTCATGTGGTCCAAAACATTGATGTCTAAAAATTTCCACATGTTCCAAAAGCTTTTTTTTCTAAATATTTTTTTTCTTCTTTTTATTTGAGAAGCATAGCATGTTATTTTGTCACAATTCTCACATATTTAATGTAATTGTACTAACAATATTTGACCTGACTGTTTATTTAGTTTTTTTATTTTATACTCTTACAGATGTGCTCTTTGTTGAAACAAAAGAAGGATCACTTGCTGAGTTTTGTAACATTTCTCTAGATGCCAAAATTTACAATAGAATGCTTGAACAGTAAACGCACATGCACAATTTCTGCAATATGCAAAAAAATATGGAAACTTATCTGCAACAACAAAATTTGGAACAGTTTTATTATAGTGAGATCAACATGCATGGTCTTAATCATATGTATGCCTGTGCATTGGCAGGATATTCCAAGTATTGTCCCAACAAGCCCCTATTGGAAGGAGTCTTGATAGATACAAAAATTAGCCTCAACAGGTCTTGATATCAAAATTAATTAGATTCTATGTTCGAGTTTGTTTGATTATTCATTTTATCAACACACACTTCTATTTTTTTAAAAAGACAATATATTATATAAGAGGAAGCTGCCTTTTACAGGCTGGTATAATCCATTACATCTGTAAAAGTAGAGGGCCAGAAGGCAGTCAAAAATTACAAAAATTGGGGGTGTCTGAGAAATATATAAAACAGCAAGTATATCAGTAATATTTGAATCCTAAGAAAAGACAAGTAAGCCACAAAACACAGATTGTCAAAAAATCTGATACAAAATTCACCCTAGAAGGAGATAAACCATAGAAGTAGAAAAGAGAACAACTCAGAGAGGAGAATATTTATTTAGTGATATTAATGACTTATGTGTTCAGCATGATTATGCCACAGAACCCATGGAGACTCCTTCCTTACTGTTGATGTTCTTGTCCTTTTTGATTGGCCATCTAAACTGAATTTGCAGGCCTGGATGAAGGTTTGAACAAGCAGTGGGATCTTTGAACAAGCACTGAGTTTGCTGGTCCATGGAAGTGCCGACCATGTCTTGTCTTTTTGTCATCTGTTGCATGGCTGCTTTTGCTTTTCAGAAGTGCGGATTGCTTCAATTGCTTCGGACCTGTTTTGGAGGTTCTTATAGTTGTGTGTTGACTTTCAAGCTATGTTCGAGCCTTTTGGGGACGGGGACTGGGGGACGGCTGGGGACGCGTTTCCGGGACGTTTCCTAGGGGCAAATTTTTAGGGGACGATAGGGGACGGCGATATACAAATTACATATATATATATGATTTTTTCAAAAATTATTAATATATTATAGACAGAGAGAGGGAAAGAGAGAGATATATGTCAATAAATTAATAATTGATAACAACAATATCAATATATAAATAAATCGCGAGAGTAGTAGCATAACAACATATGAACATGATAAATCATAAATGTCATTAAACTTTAAACTTTAAAGCATTATAAAATTTATCACAGCAATATCAAACATAAATAAAACCATGGTCTATCAATATCCAAATGTTTCAAACATGCATCCAAAAGTCTCAAAGTTCAAACATGAAAATCAAAATACTAAATACATTGTCTAACAGTCTATGAAATTAAGCCTCATTCGGGCTATGAATATCAAAAGACTCAGAACTATCTGAGTCACTATCATCTTCTGGCAAGAGTGGATCATCCAATGGTAGTCCGACCAATCCTTGTTGCACCTCATCCTCATCAATTTGCCTAACGTCCTCAGGATCTACATCCCATCGTGCTGCTAGAGTTTGCCGATACTCAGTAGTTTGACGGTCCTGAAGTCTCAAGGCACTATGAACTGCAACTAATTTCTCAGCTCATTTTGAAGTAAGCCTGTTCCTCTTAATGGAGTGGATGAAGCCATAGGTGGACCAATTCCTCTCTGCAGCAGAGGAACTAGCAATCTGTGAGAGCAAACGAATGGCAAGTTGTTTCAAATCCGGTGTGTCCTTCCCATGAAATTTCCACCATCCAGTGGGGTTGTTTTGTGCAATGGTGGCCCTATCTGTCCTAGCCTCTGGTTTGCTGAATGTAGGACCCTGAAGATCAGCAAACATAAGCCACTGCTCTCTAATAATGGTTGCTAGCTCATTGGTATATATTTTACGAAGGGCTGTTGTAAGCCCCTCTATCACCTCGTCATCCTCAGAAGGAAGCATTCGGCCAGGTCTAGGTACATACCACTTCGGATTAAGAGAATAGGCAAGCATATGAAGAGGGGTATTCATTGTGTTCCACCTCTTTGTCACAATAGGCCTAATATGGTCCTCATAAAATCTCAACTCAGGTTCCTTTTGACAAATAGCTTGCTTCATTTGGTCAAGCATGCTATCAAAAGTCTCATATATCTCTCCCAAGCTAGGAGAGTCTGTATTTGCATACCGGATTACCCTCACAGCTGGTGATATGAAAGAGCAAATATACCTACAAGCAACAAATTAAATTTAAATATTAGAACTTTTAAAATACAAACTACAAAGTAAAACAAAGTGTAACAAATTCAAAATTTCAAAAACAATTTAAATTTTCAGATTTCTTACTTGATAGTGGCCCACCAAGTTTCATTAAGTACTCTATCTCTCACTTCCTTGCCTTCATTTGTCTTCAACAGATTCCACTTTTTCCAATCTGCACAAACAACCATGGCTTGTAGAGCATCTTGGACATCCAACATCCTCTCCAGCAAAATATAGTAGCTAGCATATCTAGTCTCAACTGGTTTGAGGAATTCTTTCTTTGAATAAGACCGAAATAGTGCGTGTGAAGTGTGATGGTTGCATACAAACATTTGTATGCCTCTAGCCTCTACAACTGCTGCCCTCACCCAATCTATTTTTCCAATGTCTTTCAAAGCATTATTCAAAGCATGTACACAACATGGAGTCCAGAAAATATGTTTGTAAGCATTCTCAACCATCAAACCTGCTAGCTTACAAACACGAGCTGAATCTGTCACAACCTGCACAACATTAGAAGGCCCAACCTCCTCTATGGCCTCCCTCAAAATGCCAAACTGAAAATCAGCATCCTTACGCTTCCCAGAACAATCAACAGCTCGAAGAAAGTATGAACCAGCAGGGCATGTAACAATAACATTAATGAGTGGCCTATGTCGAATATCAGTCCACCCATCCATGACAATGGAACAACCAGTCCTAAGCCATGTCTGCCTCATCTCCTCCATCAACAAGGTAGCTTTTGAATATTGTTTGTCAAGGAGGGAGGTACGCAATCTATGTTCTCCAGGGGGGGCATAAGAGGATCCAACTGACAATATTTCTGTCACCATAGTTTTGAAATAAGGTGACCTTGCCAAATGAAATGGAAGAGCATGAGCATAAAAGAATTTGGCCACTGCATCATCAACTTGCTCTCGTTTTTGTGAATTCATCAACCCCATGATTGAAGTTTTAGTTTTCTCACTTGCTTTCTTCTTCCCTCTATCACAATTCTCTGAAACTGATATATTGGAAGAGCCTTGCAAATCAGCTAATGGTCGTTTTTTATTTGAATGGTAATGATTTGGTCATCACTGCATCCAGCCAACTTTGCAAATTGAAGCTGCTGCTCCAATGTTATTGATGTACATACTCTAACACCCTTTCCACAGTCACCCACTAGATGGCCTCTAATCCTAGTGTAGCTCCCATGGTAATGAGTTTTACAAACATGACAAAGCCATTTCTTGCTGCCCCCTGAATTTTTTTGCTTGTTGACAGTCACATCTGTGGCAAACTGACGCAATGGTTTGTTGCGGTTGAAAGGGCCTTTTGCAAACCTTTGAAGAGAGGGTATAGGGCATGCAAAATAGTCTGAAGAAGCAGGGGTTGGATTTTCAGAGGTAGAAGAAGGGTCTATTGACATTCTTTGAATTTCATTTTCACTCTCACTACCCTCACCCTCATGACTGTCACTGCCATTGTCACTGCCATTGCTGTTGCTACTCATTTTGAAATTTGTATGGCTTTTTTGAATTTTTCTTTATTTTTTTAAAATATGAAGTTTGTATGCTGGTTGAAAATCTGTAATTTTGTAAAAATGATACAAAATCATTTAAATGAAAATAAAACTAAAAGCATTAAGCAAAAATTAAAAAACTGATAAAGATAATACAGAAGCAAAAAAATTATTTAAATTTAATCTCAAACTTGAAAGTGGTAGGAAATGGAATGAAGTGCAACTCCCAGCTCCTCAAGGCGTCCAAAATACAAACAAAATGCAGCTTGAGTGGAGAAAACGCAGTCAAATAGAGGTGCCCAGCCGCGACTTTACCCTAGGCGTGTAAAACAAAAACTTGAGAAATTTGTTTCATGCGTCCTTAAAATGCAAAAACGCCTCTGTCAAATGCCCAAACGCAGGAGTAAAATGGTAAAAAAATGATGCTGAGAGTCTGAGACAGATTTTTGTTTGCTGTGTGAGCTGGGAGTCGCCCTTTGCCGTCGCCTGCTCTTGCCGTGAGAGCCAAAACAAAAAACATTTCAATGTTTTGAAACTTTAAAGTTTCATTTAATTTTTTGTTTATGGACTTTATTCATTCGCCTTTACTTGCTGTGGGCCCACGTCAGAATTATAAGCAATATAAAATGTTTAAAAAACCACGATTTAATGTTATTTTATTTTAAGGCGGTCCACTTCTGGCGGGGGCCGGACCGTTCAGAGACAAGAAGGAAGCGTCCCCGGTTTCTGCGGGTACACTCAACGCCTTCCATTAGGGAATGTCCCGATCTCCCCACGTCAGGATGGGTGGGGGCCGAGGTCTGAGGGTTTAGGCGGGGAATTTGGCGTCCCGATCGATAACACAATAAATCATTCATTGTTTCTCGATCTAAAGGGGCTGTAAATTTCTTCTTTTGATCTGCATTATCAGCCTTCTTTGGATCTGATTTATTCTCCGTGTATGAGGTAGTAGGTTTCGAGCCAAATGGCTTACGAGGTGTAGATAGCTCCATGCTGCGAGCTTTCCTCATTGCCTCCTGTAAAGTAGGTGGATCAAATGCTTTTATCCAACCTTTCATGGGCTCGAAAAGACCCTCAATGAACAATATGATCAGCCTTCTTTCTGAGATTCCTGTCACCATTACAGATAGTCTTTGGAACTCACCAATGTACGATTCCAAGCTACCTAACTGTTTTAGTTGTGCCAAATCTCTGAAGAATAGCTCAGGATCACGTCTATCAAATCTCTCTACCAGTCTATCAGTAAACTCCTGGTACGAGGTAATCCTGTCATGATGAAGAGTAGCCATACCATGAATCCACCAGTCATGTGCCACGCCATCAAGGTGAAGTGCTGCAAAACGAATGGCATCCTCCTCAGGCATGGGGCGTAGTGTCAAGAATGTGTCAAGCTTACTAACCCAGGCACGTGCTGTAACTCTACCACTGCCATCAAAGTTCGCCAAGGTAAGCTTATTGGTAGCCTGTCTAAGATCATTATGCTTGTATCTAGGCCGCCTGTCATTCCTGCTTCTGGTGTGTTCTCTCTTCTGGCTCATGAATCTGTCGAAGTTAAGGTGCTCCTTAACTCTCGGTGGCAAATCATCCCACTCATCATGCATAGCCATAATGTTATCTGCAAAATTAATCTCGCCACCCTGTTCAACTTCGTCCACTTCCTCAGCATCATCTCTGGTAAAAGTAGGACATGTAGCTCTCTCAAAGGTGCGTGTTGGAGCTATGACTCTCTGAGGCTCTCTATGAATACTGCCATCACGATCTGGATCTAAACTATGAGCCCTATTAATTGTCAAATTTTGGACATTTGTGCTGAGTTGTTGAAGAATAGTCGCCACCTGTTCTTGGCCTGCAACCATACCTCTAAGCACGTCTTTAGCTTCTCTGTCCTCATCATCCCAAGGATTCCTGTGAGAACTTTCTCTTGCCCTGTTCGCCATATTATCCAAGTCTATTTCCTCCTCCTGTTCTTCAAACGGAAATGGTGGGAAAGGATTTTGATCACCTCTCTGATTTCTAGGACCCCCTCTGGAATAGAACTTGCCAAAACCCTGCTGGTGTGACTTCATAAATTTCTCTAACCCCACAAGCTGGCAGGATCAGTGCTCTGATACCACTGTGATGAGCCCTGCTGGCTCTCAACTCAAACCCCAAATTTTCTTAAGTCTTTAAGTGTTATTTAATTTTTTAGAGAATGTTTGATAGACAGAAGAGAAGGGGCGCACATCATAAATGCTCATAAAATGTAAATTTACACTATTTGCTTCAGAATGGAAGTGTAGATTGCATTATTTAACTGTGACAAATAGATTGCAAATGATACACATACCAGAATATCTCCAGATTATTTAACTAAAGAAATTGCCAGTTTGACAGCCGGAATTGGTGAAATCAAGCATATAAGCACGCCAAATCTCCAGATCTGATTTCTCCTGCCTCGAAACTGGATACAATCCTCTGAAAATGCTGGACGCCAATGATGGAAGACAAAAATCAAACAAAAGGGAGGCGTTTCAGCCTAACCCTTCACACGCCTCTCTAAAGGCACAATATCCAAGGTAGGCCGTACGGCCAAGGAAGGAATGGAAAGAATCTCTGCTGGAAGCCTCTGACTCTGAAGAAGGATGCGCCACCAGGAAGAAACCCTCATTTGTTGCAAACAACAAGCAATCTCAATATATATAATCTCTGTCTGAATCTGTAGAACCTCTGAATGAAGTCCTCAACATGCACTGATTCGATTGATCTTTCACAATCTCAAGAGTGCTCACACTGAAGAGGTATCGTTCTTCAATGGCAGTTTGTTCAAACCCTGATCACAGGAGAATGCACAGGAAATAGCACAAGGCAAAGTCAAAATGTCAAAAGGTGAGTTTCTCATTGCCAAAGATTGCTTTATACCTAAATGGCACGCATTTCCAAGAAGATACGCCATTTTGCAATCATTTAAATCTTTTAATATTTTATTAAGTCCTTTTCAATAGTCAAGACTTAATACTTGAGCGCACTTTAATATTTTAAGTCATTAAAATATTAAATCTCCTTTTTGAACATTTTAAGTGATATAAAATATATTAAAGTCGATGTGACTTTAATAAAAAGACATTAAGTTAAATAATTAACTTAATCACTTAAAATTCCATAACTCGCTCAAAACTCAGAATATTTATGTGCCGTCAGAAGCTGTGGACTCCTGAAATGCCAACGCCTGCTGTGAACCAGTCACTGGGCTCTGAAAACCAAAATGATCAAACTCTCCAGTAAGTACCACTGACCCTCTAACCAATGCGGCTGGCCACAAAGGGTCCAATAAAGGAGCTAACACAACGTTTAGAAGCTGTCACGAGGGACATCACATTTTATTGACCTTACGTATGAAAGAGAGAATTAATGAAAGATGTCCATATAATCATTGCATGAAAGGAAAAGAGTAATTATTATTTTTGAGATCATTCTGCATGTTATTGTCTTCTTTTTGTGTTTTGGGTTTACCTTCCGGGATAGGGTGCCGAATATGGGCTAATAGAGAAGTTGATTCTCTTTTCAAGATCTACATGATACTTTTAGTGCTTTGGCCAAAGCCATGCGTTCATTGAAATAAATGGAATTTACCTAGCAAAATTGTTTATATATTTCTTTGCCATATCCTGTTTGTGGGACATTGCATGTTCATGTTAGAAATGCATGTATATACATCAGGCTTGCATCGAGACTCCCTCTTGTTTTTTGTTTCTAGGTTGCTAGGTACTTCGTGCAGGGTCGGGTATTCTTCGTGTTTGGAAGAATTACGGGGAAGCGTAAGCTTCGTGGTTGGGCGGAAAAGTGCCCAAACCATGTTCTCGTCTTCGACAATTTTCCACTCATTTTCCTGTGCTCAGTCGCACTCAATTGCTTGTTAATATGTTAGTTCTCAAAAACCAAAAAGAATTAAACTTGTAATAAAAAACATGATAATTATTTCCATTTCATTTCCATGTATCCAGATTAACCATCAAATTTAGCAATCGCGCACATGTAGATACCAGATAATCAAGCAATCATAAATGATCTCCAATAGTCTCATTAATATACTGAAAATAATAAATGTAGCATAGGATTGAGATGTGATAGGGTTTCAAAGCGGAGATTCGAATGGGGTTGAGTGGGAGTGCTCCTCATGGGGTTCTGGGGGCAATACCCAAATCAAGGCCTTTGAAACCACACAAGATTTCATGTCGCACATCATTTTCACAATTTTATCACTTAAGGGAGAAAGTAGGTATTTGGCACATTTTTGTGAATAATATTTGCTCTTCAAGTGTTGTGTGAGGAAGTGTTAGTGGCATTCGTGCATTTATAGGGCGAAATTGTGACTTTTTTGACTATTTTTTTTGCGTTTTTTTTTTTCTCGTTGCACGTTTTTAATGCATTTGGCGAGTTTTTTTGTCTGACTTGCCAATAAAAGATGAGTACTTGCCAAAACTCAGCAAGTCAAACTGGTGAGTTTACCTACGAGTAACTTGGCAAGGCAAAAATGGCTGCCAAGTCTGCCAACTATGGTGTTAAGTGTTAAAAAGAGTAAAAGTACAAGAGTCAAGGATGATTATGAGAAGGGGATGCATGGGAATCTATGGTAAGAGAGAATTTATTACTAAATGAAGTAAAAGTGTTAATTGGGAGCATAGAGATATCTGATTGTGTTGACTAGGACGAGTACAAATGCATACAAACATGTTAGCTAAAACGTTGTTGGGGGATGAGTTAGGGATGGGATTTGGAATATAGTTTGTCGTCCTTTGCAGTTTGAAGGGTGCCTCCTTCACATTTTAGGAAGTTTTAATTTTCTTTGCCCTTGCTCCCTTCTCTTTTGTTGATAATTTTCCAAGTTGGTTTGTGGCACCACTTGATTGTCTTAGTGTGTGTTAGATTTTATAATCATCAATCTTTTTAAATTTTGGCAAGTATTGTTAATGGCTGACTGCATTTTCTAATAGTAAATTTAATCTATATTCCCACTGTCTTGGATCTTTTCAAGGATTATTGGGGAACTGCCTTTGATCCAAAGAAGGCAATGGCCTTCTTTTAGTGCTAGTATCATCTTGGTATCAAGGATGAGACACATTTCCAAGTTTTTGGTTTGGTGTCCTATGTGTTGCTGATAAGAAAGAATATGAGTCATTCCAGTCTTGGAGAATGCTTCCTTCTCCTGGGTTGACTTGTGTCACTCTGTCAAAGTTAAGTTTGACCCATCTTTAAACTAATCCTTTCTAAAATTCTTGACAATTTTGCTGGTAAAATTTCCTTTCTGTCTTTTCCAATTGTTCCATATTTTTTTTGTATTTTGTTTTTTGTTTTCAAATGCAAGCTTTTACTTAAATAAATACTACAGCAGTAAATAAAATACTCACCAAGAATTAATTGGACAATATTGTTAAATAATATTCAATACATTCTAAAGCATAAGAAAGGAACCTAATTGTGTTTGCGATGTTGAATTGAATCCTCATGAAATATCCAAACTGCTGTAATGCCTCCCAACATCCTACGCTGACCTCAATGTTCACATCATAATGCGTTTGATAGAGGAAACATATTAATAAATCTTCTCTTGACTTTCCATTCCCCATCCTTGTGCAGTTGCAAACATTACTATAAGGTAAAATGCTGCGATTTCCCTTTTCAAAGAAAGGCGGCTGGCTGTTTTGGGGACCTACGGCCTCAACAAATTCCAATGCCCTTGTATTCCTTGCTGCTGTAATAGGCTGAACTTAAAAAACACAAACTAGATCTTTTAAATCTGCCTTAATACCTGCATTGGTCACCCCTTTCAAGTTGTGCTGGCTTTCTTTGGAATTTCGCACTTTAATTAAAACATTACTTAGTATTTTGATGTGGTGGTAGCTTGGATCAGCTTAAGGTAGTGCACTAGGTAAGAAAACACTTCCAAAAAATTTCAGAATTGCCCAATTCCTTCAGCTGCTACAATTCCTTTGTACCTTTTTGTCTCTTATGATTTCTTTTGGCAATGGTGTTCAAGATGGAGGGTCCCACATGCACTCTTTATTTTATTTAATTTTTTTGGTAATGATCACCTTTTTTTTGTACGACCACCTATAGAAGCTTCAGATTTGTATGACCACCTCCTGATTGATACTACAAACTGAGCTTCTAATTTATTCTGCAATTGCCTTGACTGTAGAAATGAATGAAAATATATATTTTTTATTTTTTTGAACTGAAATACCTTCAACAATCTTTAATATCCAAATTTGACCTTTGAGTGAAGCAACACAGGAAATCCAAAGATTTTCACCCTCCAATTCTTGACGATTTGAGAGGGTTTTCATCCTCCAGGAAGAGAATGCTGAACCCGAGCTCTACAAAGGGTTTTTGAAAATTGGTAATGATAGAATTAATTGCTTTTTCTCCAATATTTTCTTTTTGTGATTTTTTCTAGCAACCCTAAAAAGTAACTAAAAAATACTTTTTATTTTATTTTGAATATTCATCTCTTTTTTTTCCTTTTTAATTGTTATTTCCTTTGTTTGAATTTTCAATATTTTTACTTCAAGATTTTTATTTGCTTTTTGGCCCAAAGTATGAGATATCCCTACTAAATCTAACCCCAAAAACTCATTTTTCAAAGTGTTGACATTTCGTCAAATAGTTGTTGTGCAAACTCATGAATTCTGATTTTTTGAGTTTTGTTTGATTGCTTTTGATGTTTGGTTGAGTGTTTTCAATGCCAATAACATAAATGAAATGCATAGAACTGATATATAAATGATTACACAACATAAATTGATAAACCCATTTCCATTTATGCCATTAAATTAAAGATATAAGGTCTGATTAAAATGAAAGTTATGTCTGATATGAAAATTATCAGACTGTAACAGCTCTATTAAATCCAATACAAATGAAAGATTTGAATACCCAATATGCCAATAACATACCCGTTCTATGCCAGCATGAAAATACAATGTATGAAGGCTGATATGAGCATGATAACAATGGTAGAAGACTGAAATAGAATGTGAAATATGCAGCTACAGGTCTGATCGTTGTTATGAAAGTGCTGATATGAAATTGGTTACCAAAATCAACTTCAAATGCCCATGAAACCCCTTCCAAATGATGGTGCACCAACTAGAAATGGTATGGCTGGTATGGAAGATGTCAAATCCTCAATGTAAATAAATCTGCAATGATGATTGTGCCACAAACCCTAGGTGCATTTAGCCAAAACTTGTACAACCAACAAGTAGAATGCAAACATGTGATAGTATTGGCCTGGTTGAGACTCGATTTATCAATGGTTGCTCTTGATCTGAAGAAATATGCTGATATAACACTGCTGCAAACTCAGGCCTGAAAATTAAACACCTGAAACTCCTCCAATGAAGCCCAAATGAAGACCCAAGATAGGTCCTCCTCAAAGGTGATTTGGGTTCTCGTCCAATTCACGATAGCCCTTGGGAGTTTTCGTTCCCAAAAGATTGAAACCAAGCTGAAACCCTTCTCCAAAGTTCAAACCTGCAAGTGTTGATATGAAAAATTGTTATCCTCTGCGGAATCTAGCGGCCTTCATTTCCACGGATAACCCCCTCGAAACTTGTGTCAGTTTCACAAGTTATTGAGGTTCAAATGCGCTTTATAGCGAAGTGATTTTCAAGCCACCTCGAAATCGTTCCAAAGTCTCGAATGTCAATTCGAGCATTCCCCTTGTTAGCCCTGCATGAACCTTGAAGCGAGATCTTTTCGCTGACGTTTCTTGTTCATACTTTGCGGTGCGAAAAATGCGGTAGCAGCGAAAAATGCGGCTCACACTTATGAAGCAAATTTGGCCTAAGAATGCGAAAAGTCTTGATGGCGCTAAAATTTAAGCGCCATGAAAGTGAATTTCTAAAAATGTAATAGCTCTAAACATTTTAGCCATTACGCACTGCGACACTTAAACTTTTTACGTACAGCGTTTCTTCATCTTTTTTGCATTTTTTAGATTCAATGCGTGCCACTTTTCGTGCCTAAATTTATTGCTCGACTTGAGTTAGGTTTTCGATTTTCTCTTTTGCTTAAAGGTGTTTTAATTCGCCATTTTCATTGTTATAATTTTTGTTCTTCCTCTCTTCATGCTGGGCGAGTTTTCTTCAAACTGCAAATACGTTTTTTGAGTTTCTCAACATCCCTCTCCAGCGTTTTTTGCGTTTCATCTTTGTAAGTTGTTACCCTTGCTTTCTCTTTATTCTCCAATTTCAATGGCAACTCCATGCAGACAAACACTTTGCAAACCTCGAGCGCCGTTTTCATTCACCATTACATCCATTTTCCAAAACCATGTTTCAGATGCAGAGGCGCTAAAAAAGTGCGCCCTTGCATTTTGAGATATTTTTCTAACACTGAGATGCAGGAGCGCTATTTTTTAGCACCCCTACATCAAAGTCTGGATTCCCAAAAATGCAGAAGCGCTAAATTTTAGCGCCCTGACATGCTGAATATGTAAAAATTTTCCTAACACTGAAAGATGTAAGGGCGCCAAAATTTAGCGCCCTTGCATCAAAAGTGAAATTCCCAGAATGTAAGGGCGCTGAATTTTGGCGCCCTTACACTTTTTCCAATTTTCTATAATCTTTTCCAGTTGAACTTCAAACTTGCTTGATTTACTCCTGAACTTCTTTCCCTCCATTTTTTGCATCGTTTTGCGTGCCTCGCCATCTGCTCCACGCTTTCCCATCATTGTTGCTCGCTTCACGCTTCCCAATGCTACTTTTTTCTGCTAACGCTTGTTGATTCACCATCCTTGCAGTTCCTCTCTAGATCTTGTCAAGTGATTCCGAAGGTGACGTCCTTTGATCATGGTTCTTCCAAATAAAAAGTTCACGCAGGAGACCAGGAAGAAGTATGAAGACTCCACGCCCAAGCAAAGAAACATGAAGAAGCTTCCTGTTCTCCAGTGTTAGAAATTTTCGGTGCATCCCATTATGCATCTTGTAAATATTTCTCGACATTTTTCGAGATGTCATTTTTGTAAATTGTAATTACACCAAGTCCAAAGATGTAATATTTTGAAAACAAATTACACTTTGACTTTGGTCAAAGTTAGGTGAGATCTCCAAAAATCGCTCACCTAGCTTTCCTTAATTTTCTCAATCTCTTTCCTTATTTTGCTCATCCCTCTTTCTATATATTGTGAGGGATTTTCATTGTAACATATCTTTTAGCCTTTTGCAACGAAGTGCTGCCCTTTTGTAAGCAAACTTGTGAAACTTTGCGTTCATATTTTGTGAATGAGATTCAATCAATAAAGGAAAGGATTGCAAGCCAAACTTTGTGTTGGATTCGCTACTTTTGTAAGTTGATTTGATTTGGTAGTGATTAGTTGGAGAAATCTGAAAGACTCTAAGTGGTTGATGTAAACTTTGTGTTACATCCGTTATTTAGATTGCATTGTTATTTTTTTTATCATTGGTTGAGTGATCTATAAGACTTTGCGCTTATAATCATTCATGCTCATGCATGTTCTTGTTGGATAATCTATAAGACTTTGTGCTTATAATTATTCATTCCATTGGATACTTTGTCGAAGGATCTACAAGACTTTGTGCTTGTAATCGTTCGTGCTCGTTGACATTTTGGTTGGATGATCTACAAGACTTTGTGCTTGTAATCGTTCATGCTGTTCGAAGAATTTTTGCGTCTAAGAAGACTTTGTGCTTCTAGCGTAGCAAACGGTACGTTTATGCAGATCAGGCCACGATAAGCTTCTTAGGAGCGACTTTGTGCCTTCGTGAGCTTTCCATTTATTTTCTTTTGTTTGTTGTTAATTGCCAATTATCTCTAAACCGGCTTTGTGAGATAGAATATTAGCGATATGGCAGTTTATTTGGTTTTTTAGTTATCAAAATTCGAACTTCCAACATTGGAAACTTATTTGTAAACATCTTCACGAAAAGTATGAATGTAACACACCCCCACTCGAAGTGACTTTTAGGTGTACATTAAAGCGTAATTACTTTTGTGATTTACTATTGTTTCTCTTAGCAGTAAGAAGAGCCTCCTTTCAGAGGGCTATCTCACATAGGCGTGGCTGAAGTCCAAGTTGTGTAATCTGTCGAAAGTTGATTACATAATTTTCACCCAACAGTTTTTTGGCGACTCTACTGGGGACACGATACGCATTCTAAAGCCTCATGCTTTCGTTTGAAGTATACCTGTGTCATTTTCTATTGTAATTCTGTTTCTTGTAAGTTTTTCAAGATTTCACCAAGGACATGTAAATGGCTGCTCAAGGTCCTTGGGGAAATGCTTTTGGTCCGTTGAGCCTAGTTCTACCCCTACATGCTCTTCCTGAAGGCTCACGGAAGAACTTTCCCAAGTTTTTTGGTGATGGACAACATCCTGATGAGCACGTTGCTGCTTTCTACATTGCTTGTGGGGTTCATGGTGTTGAATACGAAGATGTATCTGTAAGGCTGTTTGTGGAGACTCTCCAAGGCGTTGCTGCAGATTGGTTTTATCATTTGGCGCCAAGTACCATCACAAACTGGGCAACTCTCATAGCCAAGTTTGAAGAAAGGTTCAAGCCTCCTGAAGATGCTCATGCTTTGTTGGCTCAGCTCACCCAGTTGAAGAAGGAATCTCACATGCCCATGCGCGAGTTCATTGCTCACTTCAACAAGTTGACACGAAGAATTCCAACTGTTGCTCAACCTACAGCTGAGAACCTAAAATGTTTCTTTGTAAATGCTCAAGTGCCCGAGGTTGGTTTCCTATTGAGAAGAGCACCTCCAGCTACTCTTACTGTCTTGCAGACCTTGGCGACAAAAATTGAAGATGATCTCATTCTTGCTGGGCAAATAAAAATTGACTCAGATGAATCTGAAGAAAGCTCTTCTTTGGAGTTATTTTCTTCCATCACAAGGAGGGATCCTATGGTGCAAAGGTTGGAAAATGAGCTATTTGACCTCAAAAAGCAGTTAGCTCAAGGCATGTTTTCTGTGCCTTGCAATGATGTACCAAGGAGGTCAATTTCAAATGCTACTCATAATTTTGTTGTTGGTAATCAACACAAGTTATCTTCACCTCCAAAGAGGCTTGCTCTTGAGGTACCATTAGTAAAAGGAGCAGTGAAGCATCCCGACTTCAATCCAAGTGATCTCGCTATTCTCTTCCGAGAAAAGGAAGTAGACATAGCTGGCGACTCCCAATTCTGGTTTATGCAGTCTCAGAAAGCCATTGATGAAAAGCAGGACGATGAAAGTTATTTTGCTGAAATTCAAGTAAATGAAGACGATCTTGTCTTGAGATCTCAAAAGATGGACATGCATGAAGGTCTCAGTCAAGTTGAAAAGAATGCATATGTGTTTCAAGATCATGAACTTGAATAGATGTTGCATAAAAGAACTTCCCCAAGGCATGATGAGGACCTTCTTATAAATAATTCAGATTTTCCCAAGTCTGAGAATGGTGAACATCATATTGAGGTATACAATGCAGTCATATATTCATTTGAGTCACATGAAGGAGATCATCCCAATCAGCATGAGGTTGCCATGGTTGATGAATCAGTTGTTGAGGTAGCAACTGGTAAGAAGCATTCAATGTTTGATCGATCAAGGGAATGTCCCATAAGACATCTTGCTTGGTTGGAGGCCAATGGGAAGACAGAGGTTCCACTTGCACCTGAGCGTGAAGATAAACTTGAGGATGCAGTTAAAGATATATTTGTAGATGCACAGGAGCAGCCTGGATTCAATGATTTATTTTGGAGCAGCAGTATATCCATAATATTTTCAAAGGTAGTTGAACCTGTTCATCTCTTTCATGAAGCAATGCTTCAACCTCATCTACATGTAGTTGCTAATGATCATGGAAGGCCTTGCAAGTTGCTGAAGAAAGGCAACTATTTTGTTGAACCTGTGAACGGTTTCATTTGAGAAGGTCTCATTAATGGCTAGTTTTAATTAGGTAGGTTTTTCCCTTTTTCAATAAGTGCATTTGCATAAGTTTGCATCTTGTTTTCGTAAATTTGTTTTTCGTCGTTGTCACCTGACTCCAAGCCCAATGGATAAAGGCACTTGAATTCTGGAGTTCTTCTCCCTTCATTCGTTTCAAAGAATGGTTGAAGGAAGATCCCCAACAGGAGCCAGCTGTTATCACGGAATCTAGCAGCGCTCATTCCACGGATAACCCCCCTACGAAACTTGTCCGTTTCCTAGGATTCGTGAAGTTCAAGTACGCATAATGAAGTGATTTTCAAACCACCTCGAAATGCGTTCCAAAGTCTCGAATAGTCAATTCGAGCATTCCCCCATGTTCGCCTCGCAAAGACCTTCGAAACGAGATCTTTCGCGACGTTTCACTGTTCATACTTTGCAGATTGCGAAAAATGCAGTGGCACTGAAAAAGTGCGCTCCTGCCTTGAAGCAAATTTGGCTAAGTCTGAAAAGTGCAGTGGCGCTAAAATTTAGCGCCCCTGCATGAAAGTGAATTTTCTAAAAAATGTAATAGCTCTAAATTTTAGCGCCATTACACTTTTTTCTGACACTTAAACTTTTTCTGGCCCTGGCGCGTTTCTTCATCTTTTTCGCATTTTTCGTCAATCGTGCCACTTTTCGTGCCTAAATTTATTGCACGACTTGAGTTAGGTTTTCGATTTTCTCTTTTGCTTAAAGGTGTTTTAATTCACCATTTTCATTGTTATGATTTTTGTTCTTCCTCTCTTCATGCTGGGCGAGTTTTCTTCAAACTGCAAATACGTTTTTTGACATCCCTCTCCAGCATTTTTCGCGTTTCATCTTTGTAAGTTGTTACCCTTGCTTTCTCTTTATTCTCCAATTTCAATGGCAACTCCATGCAGACAAACTTTTCCAACTCAGAGCGCCGTTTTCATTCACCATTACATCCGTTTTCCAAAACCATGTTTCAGATGCAGAGGCGCTGAAAAAGTGCGCCCTTGCATTTTGAGATATTTTTCTAACACTGAGATGCAGGAGCGCTATTTTTTAGCGCCCCTACATCAAAGTCTGGATTCCCAAAAATGCAGAAGCGCCAAAATTTAGCGCCCTTGCATCAAAAGTGAAATTTCCAGAATGTAAGGGCGCTGAATTTTGGCGCCCTTACACTTTTTCCAATTTTCTATAATCTTTTCCAGTTGAACTTCAAACTTGCTTGATTTACTCCTGAACTTCTTTCCCTCCATTTTGTGTATCGTTTTGCGTGCCTTGTCATCTGCTCCATGCTTTCCCATCATTGTTGCTCGCTTCGCGCTTCCCAATGCTGCTTTTTCTGCTAACGCCTGTTGATTCACCATCCTTGCAGTTTCTCTCCAGATCTCGTCAAGTGATTCCGAAGGTGATGTCCTTTGATCGTGGTTCTTCCAAATAAAAAGTTCACGCAGGAGACCAGGAAGAAGTATGAAGACTCCGCGCCCAAGCAAAGAAACATGAAGAAGCTTCCTGTTCTCCAGTGTTAGACATTTCCGGTGCATCCCATTATGTATCTTGTAAATATTTCTCGACATTTTCGAATGTCATTTTGTAAATTGTAATTACACCAAGTCCAAAGATGTAATATTTTGAAAACAAATTACACTTTGACTTTAGTCAAAGTTAGGTGAGATCTCCAAAAATCGCTCACCTAACTTTCCTTAATTTTCTCAATCTCTTTCCTTATTTTGCTCATCCCTCTTCCTATATATTGTGAGGGATTTTCATTGTAACATATCTTTTAGCCTTTTGCAACGAAGTGCTGCCCTTTTGTAAGCAAACTTGTGAAACTTTGCGTTCATATTTTGTGAATGAGATTCAATCAATAAAGGAAAGGATTGCAAGCCAAACTTTGTGTTGGATTCGATACTTTTGTAAGTTTATTTGATTTGGTAGTGATTAGTTGGAGAAATCTGAAAGACTCTAAGTGGTTGATGTAAACTTTGTGTTACATCCGTTATTTAGATTGCATTGTTATTTTGTTTATCATTGGTTGAGTGATCTATAAGACTTTGCGCTTATAATCATTCATGCTCACGCATGTTCTTGTTGGATAATCTATAAAGACTTTGTGCTTATAATTATTCATTCCATTGAATGCTGACCGAAGGATCTGAAGACTTTGTGCTTATGTCGTTAGGTGCTTCGTTGTTTTATTTTGGTTGGATGATCTACAAGACTTTGTGCTTGTAATCGTTCATGCTGTTCGAAGAATTGTTGCGTCTAAGAAGACTTTGTGCTTCTAACGTAGCAAACGGTACGTTTATGCAGATCCGACCCTGATAAAGCTACGGAACGACTTTGTGCCTTCGTGAGCTTTCCCATTTTATTTTCTTTTGTTTGTTGTTAATTACTTCTGGTATCTCTACGCTTCGCTTTGACGAGATAGAGATATTGGCATTACTGCTGGTTGTTAGTTTTTAGTTATCAAGAATTCAGAACTTCCAACACGTGAAGCATTGTAAACATCTTCTCTGAAAAAAGAGAGAAGTATGAATGTAACACACCCCCCCCACTCCGTGACTTTCGTGTACATTGTGTAATTACTTTTGTGATTTACTATTGTTTCTCTTAGTAGTAAGAAGGGCGCCTCCCCTTTCCGAGAGGAGAGATTCACATCTCACATAGCTGTGGCTGAAGTCCAAGTTGTGTAATCTTTCGAAAGTTGATTACATAATTTTCACCCAACAA
>VDFB02167842.1:0-21696 GCA_007258455.2 Sequoia sempervirens
TTGCATTTTTTATTTCATTTAAATATTACATCATATTTTACTTTTGCATTAGCATTCAATTAGTATATTGTTTTGTTTTTGCATTTTATCTTGCATTAGTGAAATCCTCATTTAGATTTCATGTTTGCATTACATCTCATTGAAAAAACTCAAAATCAACATTTTTGCATCTTTGATTGCATTCTATAGAGCATTAAAATCATCTTTAAAATTTTGAAAAATGCACAAAACCATCATATTGGGACTCATTCGCCACCTAGGGTGAATCAGTCCCTCTACACTTTTTACACAACATTTCTGGCATCTTTTTAACATTTTTCTACATTATTGTTTCCTATTTCTACATTTTGTTTTACTTTCCAAAATCTCTATTTTTCCCCATTTATTGCGTCTTAGTTTATTTGCAAAATGGAATTTTCTTTCAATAAGTTTTGGAATTCACTAAAATAATTGGTAGACATGTCCAATTGTGCCTTTGGTTTTGACCCTAATGACCTTGAACAACCTCATGCTCCTTTAACTCCTCATGATCATCCTCCATGTGAACTAGACATCGTTGGAGAAGACGATGCTAGCATGAAGAAGTTCTATAATGATTTCCTTGATAACCTAGAAGAAAATGTAGCCTTTTATCCCTCCATGAGGTCACAAGACCTTCCCACTGTTGAACATCCTAATCACTTTGCATACTTACATACTGAAGTCACTATACGACCTAAGGGTCCTCCCTCAAGTGGACCTAGTTCCTCTCACCAATCACATTAACAACCCTTTTATGATCACAAAGTCACAAACAATCCTATCAACCTTGAAGAGACATATGGTAAAGGATTCACTATCTTAAGTAAACAAGGTTGTGACACAAAACATGAACATGACATCCATCAACTTCTTGAACAACAATCAACTGAAGCACACACAATAGGACTAGGATATCTAGATCCTTCTCATCTTGATAGACATCCTTTTCAACCTAAGAGACTTCGGGATGCTGGAATAGTGATCTTGAATGCTCCTCCTAGCTTAAAAATTTTCCTTCCACATGAACAACCATTATCTCCTAATTACAAGGATGCTAGGATCCCTATGGGTCCTCTTCCTCCTTCTATTCATGAACAAGGTGAATCTAGCAAGCAAAAATGACCTTACAAACTCAAAAAAGTCAAGCTTCCCATAAATCCTCCACCTAAATGTGAAAGGAGACTTCAATTGCTCTTAAATAAAGGTCTTATACTTTTAACACCTATGAATAGGTTGGTTATTCATCTGAAATACTCTAACATACCATTTTGTAAATATCATTAAGTAATTGGACATCACGTTGATGAATGTTGAACATTGAAGGAAATACTGGATAAGTATCACTTCACTTATACCAATTGTTTCCCTGTCATACCTTAAAGAAACCAAATCCCATCATCATGTCATAGTTGTAGAATTCCCTATTCTCACTATTGCATGATCCTTTCACATCACCCACCTTGGCTCATTCTTTCCTTTACACTTTGTGGAGGGCAAGACATTGTTAGCCTTGTCCTTGTAATGCACTTTTCTTTGTCTCTTAACTATGTTATTCCTTTTCCACTTATCTATTTAAGATTGAGAAACCAATAACTCAGTTAATGGTTGACTTACATTTGCATTACTTGTCCCTTTGTCCTTTTTACATTTTCATGTGTATCATGTTTCCTCGTATCGTGTGTTTGATGTTCCCTCTCTTCATACACTTCTATTTTGTACCTTTATTCTTCTATTCATCGTGCATTGTATTTTTGCCTTTATTTTTTTGTTTTCCTTTTTTGTGATGACGTAGAGATGTTCCCCGTGCTCTTCCATGTTGGACCTGTGTTGTCCTTGTATTCTATCTCTTTTGTTTTGTGTTCTCCTTTTGGGATGACACAAAGTGTAGAGATGTCTATGTCTCTTCCATTTTAACCCTACGTATTTGTCTTTTTTTCTCTTTTTTTTTGTGTTCTCCTTTTGGGATGATGTAAGGCATTTCGAGACTGAAATGCCCCTTCCATGTTGACCCAAAGCTTTTGTTTCACCTTTTCTTTCTCTAGGTTTTCTTTTGATGTAAAGTGTCGAGACTGTAATGTCTCTTCCATGTTGACCAAAATATTCGGTTTTTCTCCTTTGTTTTCTCTTGTGTCATTCTTCTAGCCCCATGTGGCTTGGAAATCATGACAGTTCCGCTGCTTCTTCATAAAAAATACCTATACAACAACGATCATACCGCACCCAAACTATGTGATCCCTTAGTGTGTTTGCGGTTTGGGGAACTCCTTTTTTTTTCATTTTTCCTTGACATGACACAACCTACCTTCAAAACATATGAGTTGGCATAGGGCTTTCCAAGTTGGCTCTCATGTCTTGTTTTCCTTTTTCTTTCTCTTTCCTTCACTACTCTAAAGTAGTTGCTCACATATTGTTGTGTAGCAATTCCTTAAAAGTGGGAGGCATACATTACCATCAATTCATTTGCATTCTTGGTTCCTAGTGCAACCTTGTCATTTATATGATGTGTTTGTCACTTTGTCGATGAAATTGGGTGTAATTTCCTTAATAAGTGTGATCTTTCTAATCATTTAACATTCCTCTTTGTGGCTTGACGTGATGCACTGCATTCCCTAAGTTGTGAATATATTATTCTTTGATTGGTCCTCTCTTGGAGACATTAGACACAATGTTCCCTAAGTGACTGACCTTGCATGAAGTGAACAAGAATCCTTCACATAGTTTACACTTAACATCTTTACATTCATGCATTTTTACACTTTTACATTTTTACACTTTGCATTTTTACCACCTTGCATAACTCAACTTGCATGACTATGGTAATTTCTTTTTGTTCATGACATTTTTCTTTGTAGCACCTTATTAAATTAGTACCAAATAATATTTTACTTTTCCAAAACTCAATTAATTATGTCAACTACACATATGAAAGATCTACTAATTAAGAACACAAGGAGAATACATGATTTACATGGAAAGCCTTTTGGGAAAAAAGCCACAATAAAATATTGCTTATATATTATAGATTAACCTTCTTCCTCTTCTTGTAGGATCTAGTATACTAGATGTTGAAAGGTGCAAGACAACAAAGAGTAGGGGTGAATCAATTGTCACCAAATTCAAATTCAAACTTCAAACACTTATCAACTTCACAACCACACAATTTTGTTATTAAGTATGAACATGAAATGTAGATAATAGAAAGAAAAATGAACACAGTGAACACCAGATTTTACGTGGAAAACCCAATAAAGGAAAAATCACGGTGAGGATTAACTCACAATATAAAGTAATAGCAAAAACTAAATACAAGAGGCTCACTACCTAGATACAAAGACTTACTACCTACAAAAAGGACTAACTATCCAATAGGGAGGCTCATTTCCTACAGAAAAAAAAAAGATTACAGTAAAGATCCACCATAATAGATTACAAATATTTGCAACCTTGATCAGAAGAACGGTAGACAACATCAACTCACTACTTTCATGAATCTATCACATTAAAGTACCGCTACCTAAATTCACTTTCCCACAACTCCTCTTTTCTTCTTGATTTGACACACATATTCACAACATATTGATTTGCATTTATACCCTCTTCAACCTTAGAAGCTTTCTCCAATGTCAGCTACCTATGCTTCATTTCATAAATTCAAATTATGTTGGAAACTCAATATTCCCATGGTGGAAAGGAATGGGAGTGAACCACACCAATACTTAACTATGACCAAAAACAACTTCTTGGATCAAACACATGCTTACTCAATTAATTCTTAATCCTTCATATGAAGTGTAAACACTAGTTCTACCAAACCTAATAAAAACACAAATGAACATTGAAGAACTCAATTCCCAATAAGAAGATAACACACAGATGATGTGACACATTTCAATATGCATGATAGAACATCTTTGAAACCTTTAGATACATCTGCATCATTTGCAACAACCTTCAAACACAAAACACCTTCCAATAGTCCATCTAGAATGCACAAATACACATACAAGCTATGGAATTCGTCTTCCAGAGCACCAAACCATGAATTCACCTTCACCAAAACATAGAGAACACCATTACAAAACATGTTCCAAATCTGCAAGACCTGAAGAAGATCAACGAAGTACTACATAGTGGAAAAATTTATCCCAATCCATAGACAAACAACTATATCAAACCAGTTACACACCAGTGAACACAACTTTCATACTCCATCAAACTAGAAGCTAAAAAATAGGAGATGTCACCAATAGATCCCCAACAACATCCCTTTAGATCCATAGAAGCATAGTATCAACACAAAAGAATCATGAAGTACATACCGAAGCACATTCTAAACATATAAATAACTCTAACTTCACTCTTTATTAATTTTTTCAAAAGCACTTGGTAACCCATCATTTCAGCACATCTACAACACCATCAAAGATAGCTCCATGTACTCACAACATCTCAATAGCATCTCAACTATACATGCACAATTTGCAACATCCTGTACTATGTTGACATTTATAAAAACATTAATGAAAACACCACCAAACTTGCTCATACTTGCAACAATCTCACCCTTTGTCATTGATGGCAACACATTATAATGTAAGAAACCATCAAAGACAACACTCTCCTTTATTTTCATATTAGAAAATATGCAAAACATTCCTACATTTTGAGCAAAGACCTTCACTTCCTCTTCTACTATTTTTCACATGAATCTCTCTCTCCCTTTGACATTAATTCCAAAGATAAAAAAATATGATCACTCCCCCCTAGGAGTTCACCCATATAACTCAAACTGCAACAATGACTCTCTCTCCCCCTTTGACATTAATTGAAAAGATCATAAAATCTGATCACTCCCCCTTACAAGTTGGTATAGGGCTTTCCAAGTTGGCTCTCATGTATTGTTTTCCTTTTGCTTTCTCTTGCCTTCACTACTCTAAAGTAATTGCTCACATATTGTTGTGTAGCAATTCCTTAAAAGTGGTGGGCCATTACCATCAATTCATTTTCATTCTTGGTTCCTAGTGCAACATCATTTTTTATATGATGTGTTTGTCACTTTTTGGATGAAATTGGGTGTAATGTCCTTCATAAGTGTGAACTTCTAATCATTTAACATTCCTCTTTGTGGCTTGATGCGAAGTACTGCATCCCCTAAGTTGTGAATATACTATTCTTTGATTGGTCCTCTCTTGGAGACATTAGACACAATGTTCCCTAAGTGACTAACCTTGCATGAACTGAACAAGAATCCTTCAAAAAATTTACACTTAACATCTTTACATTCTTGCATTTTTACACTTTTACATTTTTACACTTTGCATTTTTTCCACCTTGCATAACTCAACTTGCATGACTATGGTAATTTCTTTTTGTTCATGACATTTTTCTTTGTAGCACCTTATTAAAGTTATCAATGGGTATAACTTTAATATGGTTGAGTAGGAATCCCACCTAGTGGCATGATTCTCTCCCCATAGCCAATACCTTTGTGCTTGTGGGAGGCATACCAACTAGCATATGTATTCACCTTTTGGGTTTCACCAGCCATAACTAGTTAAGGTGTGGCCCCGTGCCCAGTGAGTATATAGAGCCAGCCTCTCACCCCATGCACAGCCTAAAGTTCCACGGCCCCAGAGTGAGTACATTTGGGCCTTCTCATCCCATGGATAGCCTGGAAGCCTGGTCCGAGAGTGAGTGCTATTAGATCTTTTCAAACATCACCAGATCTAATCCACAACTAGTTGGATTGGATGATCTAATATCCAATTCATCTCTGTTACCTGTGTGTTCCCTTTGTTGTTATGTTTAGTTTTCCATGTGATCTTCATCCTAGGGGGTTGGTCATCCCTCTTGATCTTTTTCATTCCATCTTGCTAACATAAGTGCATTGGGATCCCTCTCGATATGTATGGCTACTTTAGTGCGAGTTTGAAGCAAGTTCATCCTCTCACTGAAAAGTCACAGTGCCATAGGTAAAAATGGCCCCTTGTCATTTTCATGGCTCCTTTAGGTCTTGTCGCATGGTGTTTGTTCCATTTTGATACATTTTATGTTGCAACATGGCTTGAACATGCATATTATTTAGGGTACTGAAGGCTCAAATAGTGACATCCCTTGTGAAGGTGTTGTGAAGCAAGTTGTAGTATTTACATTCTACATTCTTCTAGACTCTATTAATTACAATATTCACCTAAAACTCACTCTTTTATTCATCAACAAGTCTCCCATGAAAGCAAAGTCTTGTAACAAGCTCTCATGCTTTTCTAAGCACATCTTCACTATTTATCCCTTTCTCATGCTTTATTTGACCCCTTTATGCTCTCATATGCTTAATTAAGTGTATTTTTGAGTATTATCCCAAAAAACAACATTAAATACAACTTAATCCCTAATGATATATTTTAGTTCTAGGTGTAACTCCATTTGCCATGTGGTGCTAATGGTCCCTCTTTGTCCCAAAATTCAAAATTTTTAAAATTTCCTTTTGGGTTTTAATTCAGAAACACTTGATGTTGGTCTGTGATGAGGTATGAGCTGTTAACTAAGGAACAAGATTGTATAAATAAGTGATTTTCACCTCATTTTACATCCCCTACAATCATCCAACATTCATACATCGCATTCTAAGCATTCAAGCATTTTACAACATCTTTTCAAGAATTATTCAAGCAGTTTAGCAACCATTGACATTTTAGACTTGCATCATCAAGGGTTTAAAGTTGATAGAAATTGCATGTTGTTACTTTATCATTTGCTTCATATATAAAAGGTTTGATTACTGCCAGGTTTGACCAAGGCAAACCCCTCTATTCACTAACCTTAAGCCATTTTCCCCCTATTGCATGTTTGTTTGTAGACCTAGGTATGCATATTTGACAATATTTTTGGTGTTGAAGATTGTTTTACAAGTCAACTAGGTGCTTCAAGTCAACTTAAGTCTATTTCAAGCTTGGAGAAGGTTTTTTATCTGTTTCCTACATAATTGACTTTGACAACCCAACAAGCAATGATTTCCAGATCTGGTGTTGTAGAGTTGCCTCCACTCTTCAAGAATTTGGAAAGAAATGATTCATCACTTGTGGTGAATGAGTCCCACCTTAGAGTAAAAATTTGAATTTTGTCAAATTGGATCCCACTGCATTTAAACATGTTTTTGACAGCCATCAGAGGAGGACTAATTCACTACCCTAGGTGAATGAATCCCATTGTGAAAAGTGAGTGATTTCAGTCAGCATCCCCAACATTCTATATTAATCATACTTCACCTAGGTGCGCTTAGATTCATCCCTTTTCTTTCTATTATGCATATTTTCTTCATTTAGTTCATTGTTGTATTACACAATGTGTTTTCAACCAAAGCTTAAATTTCACTTTTGCATTCATTTTCATTCATTTAGATCAGTCAATTGTATTTATTTAACTTCATTTAGGTTAGAAAACATCACACATTGCATAATTTGAATGAATCATTAGCATTTTTGCTCCAATCTATCACCTTTTAGGTGAAAAACCCTAGAAGAGCAAGAGTTGTGCATAGGAGCCAAAAATCATTAACATAAAACCTACCTAAAAAAGTGGGTTCTGAATGTCCAAAAAGGACTGATTTTCCCAATGGAAAATGGATCTTTGTACATGGTTTTTTCTCAACTTCTAGGGTCCTTAGGTGCAAGATCCAAGATTTTGTTTTCCCTACGTTTCACTACCAAAAAGTCATAAATAAATTCAGGATTTGAGTTTTCATCACTTGAAAATAATGACAACTTTGAAAACATTACAAAATTACTCTTTTTATCAATCTTCAATCCTTCACCTAAAAATCTGCACATGCAAAGAGAAAAGAAAAATGTTTTTTTTTGGGTGAATATGAGTTTTGCTTGTTCAAACCACAGTTTGGTAATTAAACCTTGTTGATGAAGTAATGATTAATGAAAGGAATTTGATGAATGAAAAAAGCTATGCCATATCTCACCAAATCCTTAATGACTTCCCTTAGAGGATTGAAATCTAACACATCTCTCTAAGGATTAGATCTTGCCTGAATTGACTTGAATGATTGGTTGATTTGATGCTTGAACGCTTACTTGAATGCTTGAAACCTACATCACAATTATATCTCCAAAACAAAATATAAACACAAATAAAATTTGAAATGATGATATGATCTTGATTATTGTTGTAGATTGATAAATATTCTCTTCAATTCTCTTGAATATAATTTTTACTCTTTTGAAAGTTGTCTTAATGCTAGATGTTTGAATTGATAAAATAACTATGTATTTATAGGTGTTTATCTAATTTCCCAAAAAAATAGATTCTACAAGTCGAGATTTGAAACTTGAATTTGAATCATTAAAATATCACCAAAAACATATTAAAAACTGGGTCTTGGCACTTAAGTAGGACCCATTCACACTTGGGCGAATGGATCCTAGGACCTAAATCTAGGATGCACAATTTTCAAGGTGTGTAAATTAATGTTAGAATTTATTTAATGTTAGGATCCCTTTCAAAAAATAGGAATAATAAAGATTAGAAATGCATAGTTATTCCCAATTAGTTATAGTGTAGAAAAATGTACTCCTTTATATATATAATAGTTCAAGACTTTGTCAACATTATGTTTGACACCAGGAGACATAAAGAAATCAAAAATTGGATTTGATTTCCTTCGATATAATCCAAAATTTCCTTAGAATGACATAACCTAATTTTTCATTGCAAAGCAATGAAAACCTCAAAATTGGTTCACTATACATTGAAAGTTATGTTGTAAGACTTAGACAAATATATGGAAAAAATCTATTCTACTTATGATCAAAACTCTTTCACCTCTACAATGGATTGTCATTATTGACAAAACTACATTCAATCATACTCATCAAACAACTGTACACCAATGTTGACATCAATGAAAACACCATATATGCTCATGCTCATGCTCCCAACATGCTCATCAATGCAAAGTGAACTTCCAACAATATCCCCCTTTTTCATTGATGGCAACATGCCCAACACTCTTCTCTAGATATTCTCCAAAATAATTTTCAACCAACCGTTTTCTCAACGGAAAAGGGCACACTACTTGAAAGAATACATACTTACTCCCCTAGCATATATATTCAACTCACCAATCATGGACATTTCAATTTTTTTTTCATTTCATCCACAAATCTCTTACACATACCTTCATTTCCTCCAAAACTGATATCATCAACATATACTACCACTATTGACATTTTGTTTCCTTTCATCTTGAAATAAAGATTCTTGTTCACAGAGCCCTTATTAAACTTTTGTTGCATCAAGTATTTTTCCAATTGAGCATACCATGCTCTAGGAGCTTGTTTCAATCCATACAATGCCTTTTTCAACTTACAAACCATATCTAGTTTGGCTGATAAATGAAATCCTTCAAGGTGTTCCATGTATACTTCTTCTAGTTCTCCATTCAAGAATGTAGACTTGACATCCATTTGATATACTTTGAAATCCTTGTGGGCAAAAAATGCCAGAAACATCCTAATAACTTCCATTCTTGCCACCAGATCAAATGTTTCTTCAAAGTTTATGCCTTCAATCAGAATATTCCTTTGCATACAAAGTCTTTTCTTTATTTATTAACTTCACCATTTTCATTTTAATCTATTCCCAATACCCACTTTGTCTACCTCGAGTACTTTATCCAGGTCTCAGGAACCGCCCCACAAAACTGATTCTCGCTTTGTGGTAACCTTCTTTCATAGCTCTAACCAAACTCTCATCTTTGCATGCTTCACATAAAAAATTAGGTTCTATATTTGAATGTAAACACAAATTCACCTCAGCTACTACTTGTTTTCTTCTTGTTTTCACACCTTCACTTTTATCTCCATCACTGCTCCTCTTTTGATGATTCTTCTAGACATACCTTAGAGTCTTAGGAACAGTTCTAGTGTTTCTTCTTTCTCTCAGCTTGTTCTTCTCCTTATTCAGTTTGAAGTTGAAACCTGATATCCTATTTTTCTTCTTCTTCGGGCTTGTTCAACTACTTTATCTCATGGTCTATGTATATCCCCTGCCTCAAACCTTTCACATTACCACTCTCACCAATCTTTCCTCAATCTTTTATTGAAGCATCTATATGCTTTGTTGGTAGTTGAGTGTCCAAGGAAAATCCATTCATCACATCTAGCATCAAAATTCCCAAGATTCTCATCATCTCTTTTCATGTAACATTTTCTTCCAAACACCTTGAAGTATTTCATAGTAGGAGCCTTACTAGTCCATAAATCATAAGGATTCTTTCTGTTTTTTCCTCTAATCTAAACTCTGTTTAGAATATAAATAGTAGTGTTTATTTCATCTCTCCATTACACATCAGGTACATTTGATTTTTTCATCATGGTTCTTGTGGCCTCCTACATGGTCTGGTTCTTTCTCTCAATAACTCCATTTTGATGAGGAGTTCTAGGAGCATAAAAATGTCTCTTTATTCCATGCTCTTCACACAATGCATTAAAATCACTAGAAGTGAATTCTCCACGTCTATTAGATCTCAAACATTTAATTCTCAAGTTCACTTCATTTTCTACTCTTGCTTTGAAAACTTTAAACCTATCCAGAGCCAGAGTCTTCTCTCTAAGAAAAGAAACCCATGTCATTCAAGAATAATCATCAATAAGGAGCATGCAATACTTGTCACCATTTAGGCTTCCTATCCTAGTGGGACCACAAAGGTTAGTATGAATTAATTCCAACATTCCAATAGTAGATTGCTCTTTTCCTTTGAAATTGCATCTTGTCTGTTTCCCTAACTGATAACTTCTGCAAATAGTATTAGCATGATTTTTTATTTTAGGAAAATCTCTGACAACCTCTCTTGAATTAATTCAGACCATATTATCAAAGTTCACATGTCCCATCCTTCGATGCCATAGCCAAATTTCATTAAATTGAGATACAAGGAACTGACCATCAACACCCTTCAGCTAACAGATTTTTCCATGAGTTCTCCTTCCTCTAGTAACCATAGCTCTGGACCCTTTTTTGATTTCATTGGAATTATCCTAAAACACAAATTTGGAACATTTTCTACACATCTTTCCAACACTCAAAAGGTTATTCCTTAAGCCTTTTACATAGTATACATCATCAATGTTGTGTATTCCATCAAAACTAATTGGACCTTTCCCAACAATCTTTGCTCTAGAATCATCACCAAACATTACCAAACCACCATCATATTTTTCAAGTTTAGTGAACTTACTTTTATCTACGGTCATGTGGTTAGAACATCCATTGTCAATCACCCAATAGTGTTAATCCTATCTAGCATGAAAGGTGGTATACAAAGTACCTTCCTTCTTATTTTTTGAATCACTTTCTCTTGCATATCTTCCAGAGTTATTAGACATAGATTTATTCTCCAAAGCTAAGAACAAGCATTCACTATCATCACCCTCATAATAAGATTCATCATTAATGATTCCAGCTTCTCTAACATAATACAACTTCTTGAATTTCTTATCCTTTCTATCTTTATTATGTTTTGTATTCTTATATACAACTCTATTCAGACATCTTGAGGCATAATGCCCAATATTACCACAACTGAAATATTTAAAGGGAAACATACCTTTATGCTTACTAGTACCTTTCTTCAACTTCCTTGTAAAGTTTTCTTCCAACTCATTTGAACCATCACTATTTGGATCATCTTTAGTCTTTGTTTCTTTAAATGTTATTTTTGTCTTCTCTTTCTTTCCAAACTTTCTCATCTCAAATGTAGTCAAGGTGCCAAATAGCTATTCTTTAGTATATTTCTTAGGATCAGACGTTTCCTTAATAACTAAAACTGTATCTCTGTAACACTTTGATAAGGTCATTAGAATATTCTCAATTATATCTTTATTTATTAGAGTTCCCCCTTGATTCCTAACTTCATTTTCTGCAAGATCAACCCTCTGGAAAATGCTTGCAATATCTTCACTTTCTTCCATTTTCAAAATTTCATATCTACATTTTTCTATTAGCTTCCTTCTCAATTTCACTCTATCATTTCATTCATAAATATCTTCCAACTTCTTGCTAACTTCATAAGAAGTGCCCAAAGAAATGACTTTAGTTTTCTCTATCTTAGATAAAGCACTATAGATCGCATACCTTGCTTTTTCTTCATTTCCACATAGAAACCATTCCAAGAGTAGGACCACTTCTGTCAGCAACATACTTCGTCTCAATAGCCTTACAGGTCTTGTAACCAAGAGAGATAATATATCCTCTCATCTACACTTTCCAGTCACTGTAATAAGATCCATCAAACATAGAGATCACCAAATTATGCACCATCGGATCTACCCAGCTACGCCTTCACCAAGGAACCAAAGC
Source organism: Sequoia sempervirens (assembly GCA_007258455.2). Lineage (NCBI taxonomy): Eukaryota > Viridiplantae > Streptophyta > Pinopsida > Cupressales > Cupressaceae > Sequoia > Sequoia sempervirens. The sequence continues at coordinate 12,388 of VDFB02167842.1, forward strand.
TATAATACCAATTGTTGAAAGGCACAAGACAACTGAGAAGGGGGGTGAATCAGTTGCCACCAAATTCAAATTCAAACTTCAAATACTTATCAACATCACAACCACACAATTATGTTATTAAGTATGAACATGAAATGCAGATAAAAGAAAGAAAAATCAACACAGTGAACACCAAATTTTACATGGAAAACCCAATAAGGGAAAAACCATGGTGAGGATTAACTCATACAATATAAAGTAATAAAAAAAACCAAATACAAGAGGCTCACTACCTAGATACAAAGGCTCGCTACCTACAAAAAGGACTCACTATCTAATAGGAAGGCTTATTGCCTACAAAAACAAAAGATTACAATAAAGTTCCACCGCAACATATTACACACACCTGCAACCTTGATAAGAAGAATTGTAGACACCGTCAGGTCATTGCTTTCAAGAATCTAGCACACTAAAGTACTACTACCTCAATTTACTTTCACACAACTCTTCTTTTCTTCTTGATTTGGCACATATATTTACAACATCTTAATTTTCATTTATGGCCTCTTTAACCTTAGAAGTTTACTCCAAGGTCGGCTACATACATTTCATTTCATAAATTCAAATTAGGTTAGCAACTCAACATTCCTGCGATGGAAAGGAAAGGGAGTGGACCAAACTAATATTTAACTATGACCGAAAACAATGTCTTGGATCAAACACAAGCTTCCTCAATTAATTCCTCATTCCCTTCCTCTTGTGGATCTTGGATCTTGTACAAATCTAGAGGTTGTATCGAGCATTAACATGTTGATCTTTTGGTGCAACGAAAACCGTCTTTGCAATACATAGCCCATAGATTTTACACTATTACATTATGCTTGCTAGAGCTTAAATTTTATTGATTTCATATTTTTATTTCAAACTTGCTAAAGGTTACATATAGATCCTACTTGACACATCATTATTTATTGATTAGAGAACATATTTTTTTCTTACATTGATACAAATTTCTTCATGAAACTATATATAATTAGCCTATATGTGAATACATGTTACTTCCTAGAGTTACTTGTTACACTTCCTTTCCCATAACATGCTTCTATAACCATGCCTCTTGATAAAAAAATGTCATATTCCACTTCTAGAGTCAAACTTACTTTGCAGAAGCATGATAACTTTCCCCATGACACATCAATCTTACATTTCCATATCATTATACCAAGAGACATAATGTCTTCTATCTTACATTTTTTACATCCATTACCACATCTTTGCACTTGGGAGGTTTAATTCCTTTCCCCTCATTATTTCCATGTGTTCATATTCCATTTATATAATGTCATTGTTAAATGGGTTTAGTTTTCTTCTACCTACCATATTGTGAATAGTTAAGCACCCCTATTGAGAATTTGGGTTTCCACCATATTGTCTATGCATATGCCCAACCTTGATATTTATTCCAGCCATTTTCATTGTATTCATTGAAACATTTAAAACCTCACCCAAAAAAAGTTTGAAGTTATTATTTGTTTACTTTTGGACAAATTTCCACATAAATCTACAAAAAAATACCTTCAAGATTAATTTTTCATCATATTTGTCTTTAGTACCTCTATTGTAATTCCCTACAATAATGGTTCACCATTCCTTATGAACTTGAAAAATTCATGGAAAAAGTGACTAACATTGAAGCTCGTAGGGATTCACAAACCTTCATGAATATATCTATATCAAGATCTAGTTTAATAAATAATTATTCTTCTCTCACCTGGAAAGCTAAGAGAAGACATATATACAAGGGGAAAAATTATGTGTTATTAATTTTTCAAGAGAGCACAATAACTAATAATAAAAACTAATATTTACAATACCATATATGCAGCCAATACCTTGACAATGAATAAAAAATTCTAAGGTTTCCCTTATAGTTAATGCCACAATGTGTAGCAAATGTTGACTAACGTTAGTAAATGTCTTTTTAGATGAACTCATTTATGCTATGTCTATATATTTTACTAACTAAAGCCTACATTAGTATGCTTTAATGAACACCGAACGTCAATAATAATGTAGAGAACTATTTCACTTCATTAAATTTTAATGTTTGAAAATGAAAACATTTTATCCATCTTTCTTACTAAAACTATAAACCTTGAACATGCCAATTTTACCAAATAATAACATCCATTAACAAAATTACATAAAAATACAAAAATATTCAATAAATATTTTAACATTTAAAAATTAAAAAATAAAATATTTCTCAAATACCAATTTCCCAACATGAATTGTTTTTTATTAAAAATGGTAGATAAAACCAAATCAGCAAAGCTACTTCCACTAAAAATCCTTACAAAACTAAAGTAATATCCTAGTATTCCTACATCACATAGAATATAATTAAAAACCATAAAAAAAGGCTTGTTATGTAACTAATGATGTATTTTGTTAAAAAGAGTTTCAGCAATTGTTTAAATTTAGAGATGAATAGTTGTTTGTTCTGTTGTACGTTGTTTTTGTTTTTGAGGTCTAGTAGTTGTGTTAAGTGACATTATATCTCACTGTTAGCCCCATTTGTTATATAACTGTTATCTCTTTTCACAACCTTCGTTGCCTCTTATTGTATTATTTATATTGTTTCAATATTAAAAACAAAAAAAAAAGGTTATAGAAATATAAATGGTGAGAAGTGACATCATAAGATGTAAGACCTAATCTTCATAGGAGAAAATTGTGCAACTTTAAGGGATTCTATGGGTTTTCACTTTTCAGTGTCTTTGAGTTGTCAAAGAATGAAATTGAAGAGAAAAGGTATTTCTACACCAAAAGCTAGTTTGAATGGACGGAGGGAACGGTACAATCATTTTCATCATCCTTTCCTTGCACGGGGTCTCTGATTGTTCGCTTGACCATTGAATTATCACTTTATTTCCCGTGGGGCGTGCCGGTTCACGCGCATTGAAGATAATTTTGCAAAAAGAGGGATTTGTGTGGCAGAGATTGTTTCTTAATTCGTCTGTGTCTGTACGACCATTTTCTTCAAACTTTGTTCTGAAAAAGACATCTTTGCAATCATTACTTATCTTGATTACCCAGGCAGCTAGTTTTTTATTGTAGGCCATAGGTTAAGCATCTGTATGGAAAATTTTTGTGGGTAGCAATGGGTGTCTCGTCGTTATTATTGGCAGTGGAATGGAAAACCTGGTGGTTCTCGTATTAAAAGGTTTGAAGGTCTAATCAAAGAACAGGGTTTTTAAAAAACCATCTTTATTAGTAAAAAATGGCAACTCTTCTACATTAATATAGTGTTATTTAATGTTTTAGATAGATGGTATGAATATTTTACAGCTCATGCAGTATTCAAAAGACTGTTTTTACAATTAATTGTGTATGTTTTTGTATTGATATATTGGCTCACAGTCAATAATCCATCATCAGAAAAAAGAATGCTTCAAACTGTCCTTACAATAATATACACATTTGATTCCAAAAACATTCTATATACTTTTAATCTATTATTTAATTTTCTATCATGTGCAGTTAATTTTATCTTTCAAAAATAAAAATATCATATCTTTGCTTCTTCTATGTATGATATGATTTATCATGAAGATCTTTGCTTTGCAATTGTTTAAAAACTTTGATAAGTTCTCAAACTATTTGGGGATTCAGATCAAATAAAGATGCAGACTCTTCCTAGATCACAATCAACCTATCCAGATAAAACAGGTGATAAAATTAAATACAAAATTTTTGCATAGCTCATGATAATAGTTTGAAATCTCTTTTGGATTAAATTATGTAAATTTTTTCCTTCCTCAACATTTCTGATCATGATCATGAAATGTGATCCAAAAACTCAATAACATTTTTTACATAATCTAATCTCAAAATACTAAAAGATCAAAGAAACAAAACATAAATCATAGAATATGATCCAAAATATTTGCATTTTTCTTGGATTCAACTACTTTTCCTAGAAACAATGTTGTCGGTAGTTTGCTATGCTCTATTTGTTTGAGTACTATGCAAACCTTAAGCTTTAAGGGGGAATAGATATTAATTTTCTGGAATCTGAATTATTCTGTAATTAAATATATTCTGAATTCTAGGATAATTAGAGTTATTTGTTTAAGAGATTTATGATCTTTGATTCTGCTTACAGCTTTTCACTGTTCATAAAGATAGTAAGAATATTTTTGAATCATTTATAATATTCTGGATGCTGATTTGATCATATTTATTAATTAATTGAAATTTAAAATTATATTATATATATTAAATTTTAATTAATAAATACATTCAAATATACTTCCAAAATGTTAATTACATAATATGATAATAAAAGCTTGTTATAATTAATACAGTTCATTACTTTCTTCCAATACTTCACAATGATCCTCTTATTATAACACTGATCATTTTACATATATTATTATAATATTTCTCATAATATTTACTCTTCACAGTTAAACCAAAATACAATTGCAAGATATAAAAGGGTTTCCCACCATAAAAAGACATTTGAAAATCGCTTATCAATTGCAGGAGTTATTTGAAGCTTTGGAGGTATGATGTCCTGAAATTAAATCTAAAGCATGACTAGAATGCTAGAATTGGTAAGACTTCATTATACAGAAAACTATACGATCTGCAGTAGCAAATGGTGCCTTTGCAATGGATATTTCCAGAAAAACAAACATTTTCAGATTGATTATATAATAAAAGTTAATATTTTTAAGGTGAAAGTCAAAGAGTTTTTGGTTTGTTAGTGAAGGGTTTTGAATAGAATTAAATTTTGTTGAATGTAAGGTCTTCAATATTATAAGGAATGAGGCCATGAGTAACAATGGTCCTTCATTTTTTTGAAGAGTTATCAATTTAGATTTGTGCTCTTATCTCAAAAAATAAATAAACAGTAAATGTACATGGAATTATTTGAACTTTTATTACAAACATTATTTTCTGAAAAACATAAAAATATTTCGGACTGTATTCAGACAATAACTAAATAAAAAATGTTGTAGAACCTTCAAAGCTAACAATAAAATATTATTTATTTTAAAATATAATTAAAACAATAGAATTAAAAAAAATATTCTTACAGAATATTTCAAAGATTTGATGAATAACTTCCTAGCTTTTTAATTAGTAGCCATTTAATTTATTAGTTCTTGTTAGGTTCTTTGAATACCCACTTCAGTAGTTTTGAAATGGTAATATAAAATTAAAAGCCAAAATAAACAAAAGCATACATAACATATAAAAACTGAAAAGACCCAGAAACCTAAGGAACCTTAAAAAGGCACTACCACAATCCTACGCTGAAAAACACCACTAGTTACATCTCTGATCACCCTTTTTGGAAAGCAAAGGCAATGTTAAAAGATTGGAGATTAACAGATTGCCTTATCTCAAAACGATCTTAGCAATAAATTTTCATATCCTCTATGAACATGGCAGAAGGATCTGAAGAACTGATATGAGAATCTCCAATCATATTGGCTTGATCAGAAAGGAACTTCCAAGAGCAGAAAGGCTTCCTCTGAACTTTCTACACAGCAACTTTTCATGAGATAGGAAATGCAGTGAAATATCTATTCCACAGTCCCAGAATAAACCACCGAAGCCTCGAAATTTGTAGCAAAGTCCACATCTATGAACACTCTTGTTTATAAAGCTCCAGACCGCCCTAGGCTATCCTCCTCAAGTACCTCATCACTAATCTGGAAAACAAGTAGTTGGTGTAGGTTGTGGAGAGTGAGGAATCGCCTCGACCTTAACAAGATCCGCAGTCTCCCATTCGATCGGTTCAACACTCATTTTAGCCAGTGATGTTGAGTGACTCGCATTGGCTATTCAGTTCAGCTATAATGACACTCCTGGTAACAATGATTAGAATTTATCACCTCAAAACTGGTGTCGATTAGTCGATAATGTAAGCCATCTTTGACACAATCAAATACAATGTCTTCGAGGATTGTTTTTACCATTAAAATAGTTGATCTAATCATGGTTAGAGGATCTAATGAAAGATTATTCAACCAAGCAATAGAAAAGTCATTGATACTATAAAACAATGATATGATCTTTCATTGAATCACAATCATGAATAGATTGCAATATGTCACAATGGGCTTCAAACATGCTATACTTCAATCTTTTAATTACAAAATTCAAAAGATATTACAATACTATTCTCAATCTTAACTACTTATTCATATTGCTAACTTGATTCCCTCCAAATGATTACATGAGTGATGTTGAAATAGCAACTTCTCACCTAGGAATGATCTTATTCTATCATCAAGAAGGCACATAACTCAATGTTTTATGAAATGTGTGGAGAACCAAACTTGTATGTGACTGTCAAATTAATTTTAATGATGATGGTTTGATGAATCTTCTTGTGGTTTCCTCTATAAGTACCCCTAGGTCCAATGTACATCGATGTGTATTCCTTGGATACTACAATCTTTGGAAAGATGCCACAAGTCATTAATAGTGAAAATGAATGTAATCCTATTAAGCTTGATAACAATTTAGAAACTAATTTATACCTTTATAGCATTGTTTAGAAATTTTTGTAAAGTTAATATAATACTAGACGATCATGATGGAACACATTTTTCAAATTGCAAGTTGATTTGTTAAAAATGAAGACCATAACATTTGATATTACTATTTGATGTATACCACTCATTTATACGAAGGAAGGAGGAAGCAATTGAAATAGTTTAACTACGTACACCTACCCACCACTAGTTATATAATGTAATATGCTAATTGTACAACCAAAAATTAGGATAAATATGTAGGAATCATAAATAGGAACCCCACAAACCATATGGATTTAAGCAATCCGAGTCTAATCTATCAATGAAACATAATGCAATACACAAAATCAATAAATCAAAGCAATTCCTTCTTCCTATATCAACATTGAATCACTTGCATTGTTCTTCTCCATTCTGCTTGCTAAGACTTTGTCGCTCTGAGAAATTATGTGTGCACAAATTGCAATAAACTCAAATTGATATGAATATGAATATGATAGAAAAATATCAAAGATCATGGTTAGCCGTCAAATGAAGATGAAGGTTGATTTTATAGAAAAGGCTTATTTGAATGGATGATCAAGATTAAAAGAAGAATTAAAGAGATCCATGGTGGAGAATCAATGAGAGGAATTGATTGATTAGTTAACTAGTTGCAATTGGTTGCATGATTACAATTAACTATTTACATGATTTAGTTAAGGGATTTGATTGATATGTTAGCTTAGGCTGAGTGGGAGTGAACTTAATTGATCAAGGAGTGAAGTGGAATTGATTAGTTAGTGGACTAAGAGTAGCCAGGAATGAGCTAGAAATGCATGAGATTTGCTAATTAATTAAATGAATTAATTATTAATGGAATGTGCAAGCGGGATTCAATAAATAAAATAAATAATTTTAATTATTTATGGAGAGTGGATAATGTTGAGGAATTTATGAATAATTAAATTAATGATTAAATTTATTTAATTAGTTAGGGAAGATTAATAATAAAGTGAAATAATTAAATAATATTAAATTACTTAATTAATAGTAGAATTATGAAATTATAAATAATTAAATAATGGTGAATTATTTAATCATTTAAGATAAGACGAGAATTAGTGTAAAAACATTACTTGTAGGCTAGGGAAATTTTGAGTGTCTATATTTTTCCCCTCTTTGATACAATTCGATTTTAAGCATTGTTTTAAAGAAAAATCAAGAAAATTCTACTCAAATCTTGTCCTAGTATGCCCCGATGAGAGTGGGATAGTGTGGTGCCCCCTAGGGAAATTTAGTAAAAATTTTGAAAAATTTGCCAAATTTTTTGACAAGATGATTTAATGTGTTTAAGTGTGATGACGATGAAAAATCATAGTTTTAGGCTCATTTGGTCAACAATAGTAGTTGTAAGGTGACATGGCTAGTGCATCCAATGTGCGAAGGTGTAATAACCCATCCTAAATTATTACTTAATTAGTACTATTGCAAAATGACATATGAATATATTTAAATTAAAAGGAAATAATTAAGTATCTATAGTCAATCATAGAAACACATGTCTAATTAAAATGAGTCAAAGAATCATATATTCAATTCGAATGTCAAATTAGAGTATCCAAGTTTGAATTGGCTCAAAAGGCCACAAAGTCAATACATCTTACAACTTTTACATCAAGGTTACATCAAGGTTACACCAAGGTTACATCATAGACTAAGATAGTCTTATAAAAATCCAATGTTCCTCTTGATTCTCACCTCCACTAGTGGACGAGAACATGGTTGAAGCGCTTTACCCCCCAACCATGAAGCATACACTTCCCCAGAATTCTTCCAACTTGAAGAATACCTGACCCTGCATGGAAAGTTTAGCAAGAGAACAATCTGCAAGGTGGAATCTAGTGTGTGCCCATACATCAACATGCATTTCTATATACAAGTTAGAAAATAAAATGCAAGATCTATGCTAGGAATGGCAAAGAGCGTTATCACAAAGTCCATACATACATAATGAACTATACTGCTTGGCCAAGCATAAGAACAATGTTGGAACAACAAACAATAGGTTTTGGTAAAAAAAACTTATACTCTTTGAACTCCATTTTAGCACCCATCCTAGAAGGTAACTTTCTACTCCACAAATATTTCATAATAGCTATCTACCCTCTAACACCATCTACCTTGAGGTGCTTTAGTCTACTTAGGTGTCACTGTTCTATTTAAGTGAAAGAATATTCTTCATACACACATCTATAGAAAAGGAAATCAAACTACTTATATACTCACTAAGTAGTAATCAGATACATGATTCAAATGGAATTGTTCAATACATTATTTTGTCATATCAGTCACATGACCCATGTTACATACAATATAAATCATTATCCATTCAAGAATAAATTAAATAAGTTAAAAAAGAAGGTATGTCACAAGTATGTGCATGTACATAGACGAAGGTCTATGTGCATACACATATATGTGCCTAATTAAGTTATTGATTTGTGCATACATTCTAAAATAAAACCATTAAATCAGATTGCTATATTTTAAATAGTGTTCCATTTTAACATTTCATTTATTAGAAATTCAAGGAAAAAAAGAATCTAGAACAAGTTTGTATTAGCAGTATCTCACATATTGTTGTGCTATTTGTTTCAAAATCAAGTTGTGATATTCAAACAATACTATTTTCAAATAAACACTCATTGTTTATAACAAAATGACATTGTATGTAACTAAATAGTTATAGAACAATGTTGTTTACATATAAAACAATCACTATTTATGA
>VDFB02167843.1:0-14090 GCA_007258455.2 Sequoia sempervirens
TCAGCAATTCACTTCTAGGCGTCCCTCTTTCAACTAGCAACTTCAACTTAGCAATGAGTTAAGCTTCAGCCTCAACACCAGCAACTTCAATCTTCAGCAAATACTTCTTTAACCAGCAAGGGCGCACCTCTCCAACAACTCAAGGCGTCCTTTTCTCAACTCAACAACATTCAGATTTCAAACTCTTCAAGCAACAATTCAGCGCGGCACTTCACTCACCGGGAACAAATTAGGGCTTCTCGTTTGTGAAAATGAAATTGAAACTTTGCTCATTTATGAAAGCTAAAATTGAATTCTTAGAAGTTAGTTTTTATCGATGCCGGTGAAGCTCCTTCGCCTCCACTTCAAAATTGATTTTTCCCTCTCTGGTGTTTCTGACACTTGTCTCCAGTCGTTGGGAATCTTATTCTTCTAGAAACTTGACTTTGACTGGCGTCCCTGAATTTGCTTTTGAAAATTTAATTTAATTCGTCTTTTTGAATCCACCAGCCGGAGCTCTGATACTGGAAATCGAATTCAACTCCTCCTCTGCTCTGAAGAATTCATCCTTGAAGAATTTAATCAAAATTATCTAGGCAACTCCTCTCGAACTCATCATTCGAAGAAAATTCATCTTGAAAGCACATTTTATTCATCTTTGCCTTAGAAAATTTAAAATTCTCCCTTAGGAAAATTCACAATTTGAGCACTGATTAAATTCTTCACTAAAAGAGTGTCGGCGAAGTTCGGAAGACTTGGAAATCCATCCATCATCATGAACGTCCAGTACCCAGAAGAAAATTTTCTTCAGAACACTTCGAATCCATGGGTACCCAACGAACGGGTTCATTTAATTTTTTGAATTTGAACCTTAGAAAAATATTATTTTCACCATTTAAATTCATTCTTTGCCTGCGATCACTCTGTGTTACTCTGACTGAAGAACTTGAATTCACCTTTGCATTATCATTCACCCCTGACTCCACTGCTGAGAAAATTTGCTCGTGATTTGGAAAATTTCATCATCTTGAGCTCCAGGCGTATTTTCCAAGAAGAAAATAATTTGCCTTAGAAAAATATTTTAAATCACTTCTTGCATTTCTTGAAAAATTTCCCTTAGAAAATATTTTGATCATCTGCCAGCGAGAGAAGTATCATCATCTTCATTTAGAAATTTTTTTATTTGCCTAGTATATTTTTATTTCTCACTTCACTTGCATTTCACACTTTAAAAGTTCAAGCTCCTTTGGAAAATTCTCCCATACTTTAAAATATTCCATTTTCTTACTTGAGGCGCTTAACACTTAAGGAAAAAAAATCACGCATTAGTACCTTTACTTCTCAACACGCCTTAGAAAATATTCTAGCACCTTGTGACTTTAGGCGCATATAGCATTTGAAGAGGAATTTAAAATCACGCCCAGGCAATTTTCTAACACTTTTAGGCTCCCAACACACACGCCTAGCAAAAATTTCCTAACACTTTACCACCTTCATCACCCTTGGCGCGTATAACACACTTGAGAGGAAATTAAAAAAAATCACGCTTAATTCACCTTGGGCGCATTCTTAGTGTGGAGGAGGATAACGCCTTGGACTTTTACCACTTTTCACCATGTCTAGGTAACATTTTCATCTCACTTACCACCCTCAGTTACCTTTTACCATCCAAACTTGGGCGCATTTGAGCATGTCCACTGGATGACTCTTCAACTTCCGTCTTTCATCTTGACATGACCTAGTTTGGGCGCATTTGGGAGGGTGAGGAGGACGAGTTTGCAAGCTGGGCGCATTTTGCATGTGATGAAGGATAAAAACTTTGACTTTGTTGACCCTCTCCTTGCTTTGGGCGCATTTACATGTATGTGAAGGACGAAATTGTTTGACTTGTTGACTCCTTTTTCAAATTGGGCGCATTTTCATGTAGCTGGTGGATAACCTTCTCCAACGTCCTTGGGTGATTCTTCACCTTCTATTTTTTTGTCTTCACATGACCTAGTTTGGGCGCATTTTGGTGCATGAGAAGGATAAACTTCAAGTTGGGCGCATTTTGAGGGGTGAGGCGGATTTCTTATACTTAGAAAATTTTTCATACCTCTTGAGCTTTCCTTCTTGGGCGCATTTTCTTATGCCTGCAGGACGAAGATTGTTGACTTTCTTTGACTTCTGGTGCCTTGGGCGCATTTGGACCCCTGAGCAGGATGAACTTCGTTTTCAAAAAATTTCCACGCCTCCTCATCAACCTGGGCGCATTTCCTTATGCCTGCTGGATGAAGTTCCAGACTTAGACAAATTTTCATCATCTTTCGCCAGCTTACGTGCCCTGCTATTTATAGTAAGTCTTCTTGATTTTGCACTTCCGAAGCCCGGAATGACTTGAAATTTTGAACGTAGCATCCTCATAACCTTATCAACCCGTCGGCACTGCCATTTTTAGTCACCCTGCTATTTTTAGCATGTTTCTGAAGGTGGTTTACTATGAATAGTAAGCTCATGTTTCTGATAGCTCCCATGCTCCGATCGAGTTGAAATTTGAATGAGGCGCTCCTCACCACGTGACTTGCTGGCTGATACTGACGCATGCAGTCAATTTACTATTTTAGCGGTTTCAAATTGACTATAAATAGTAAGTGCTTTCAGATCGACGAAATTTCACCGGCGGATATGCTTTGAAGGGCCGGTCGTGGTGGTTTTACCTGATTCGAAAATTTTGACTTTTTACGCCTATTTTTAGGCTCCGAAGTTGGAAACCCCAATTTGCTTTGCATGCATACCAAATGAACTCTGTTTGCCTTCGTTTCTGCGACATTGCGATCAGCTCGTGAATCTGAACTGCTGGGAGGCGGCTGCCGGGGCATACCTGCTAAAAATAGAAAGTTCCTTATTGAGTGAGAATCCTCGTTTGCATGTCACACCATCAGCGAAGCTCTCGGAAAAACCATCAGGGGAATCACGGAGCATTGCAAGAAGCACGGCATCTAAAACCCACAAAATAGCACCGAGGTGGATCACGGAAGTGGTCATCGTCTTGCATGTTACATCATCGCTTGAGTCTCGAAAACCCGGAAGAAATACATGACGTACAAGAACTACGCATCGCATCGCGAATTTTCGGGCGTTTGCTAAAATAGTAAGTTGTCGTTTTGCTCAAATTTTGCCGCGAGTAGCGTACTCTGAGTCATGTGGTATCCGGAATCTCAAAATAGTGACAAATTGCCACGAGACTTACTAAAATAGTAAATTACCGCCAGGAATTGGCCGAAACTCGAGGAAACTGCTTTGGAAACTTTATCTTTGCCCGGCAACAATGTTAAGTTCAATTTTCAATTTATTGACTCTATTTGCCCTTGGGTGACCCGGAAGATAGGGCACAATTTTTGGACTTGAGGTGGGTTTCATGCCTAAAACTAGCGGCGCAACCGAAGGCGGACGCAAAAGGCAGGCCGAGAGCTGGCCAAGGCGGGCGGGCCGAATTTTAGGGGTTACAGCCGAGATGGGGAGGCGATGTGTGAAAGGTCTACAACACACCTTCAACATATGGTTTGCCTTTCAGCATCCAGCGGAGTGCATAACCCTTGGTCTTGATGAGCGGTCAAGATTAAAACATCTTACTCAGCCATTTCCGTATTAAGAGAACCTTTAGTAGTGTGGTTAATGCTTTCCAACCTTATGCGGGGAAATATTTCCCAAATGTTTCCCACTTTAATATTAGCTCCTTGGTGGCTCATATCACTCCATGTGGCTTCCCGCTTCCCCGTTGAGGGACGAGAGATGTAGGTGGGTCCCCCGCGAGGTGGCAGGGGATGGTCAAGATTAAAAGCATCTACCTCATCACCACTGTTGATCAAGCATTTCCTTAATACTCGTTGCCTTCACATGACAATGGGCCCCTGTCGACTGGTAAGACATGTGGCACCCGCTCGCCAAGTCATCTAAATATTTTAACGGATATCAGAACACAATGGGGGCACAGGGAATAGTCAGGATTAAATCAAATGGTCAGACCGCCTGCATCAAAATCTTAAATTTGCACGTGTTGAAAGTTAGTAACTTAAAAAGGAACCCAACTAGGTTGACGAGTGATGGGGGACATAAACTTAAGACCAAGACTTTTAGACCAATGCTGAAATAGTAAACCTGGACATAAGGATGTTGGCAAATATTAAAAGATTTGCGACCAGCATAATACCGAAGCAATAATAGCTAAAATGATTTGATGGGTAACAATCGAGAACAGTAGGCTTAAGGGGCCGATTGGTAAACAGATTTAATATGGCATAAGAAATGACTTAGAGGCCAGGAGCAATTGAACATTGGTCAACAACGAATTAGAAAGCTTACAAAGGGATTGACACTTAGGGTTTTAAGAAGGTTTAAGGCATACACATAAACCTTAGAACATTGAACGACTGAAACCCTCAGCCTTAAGACATGCCCATATTAGAACAATAGCCACATTTTGCTATTATTAGTGGAACACAAAATTTTTTGGGGGCTTCCACCATCTTCTTTATATCTGCCTCTTCTTAATTCCTTAATCTGTTGTGTTCTACTTAGATTTCTAATTTCTTTCCATTCTCCTTATTCCTACTACCTCCTCTGCTATCTAAGTATAGATTCCTTCATTATTATTCAATAGTTCGATCTGCATTTTATATATGTACTGATCCTATATTTTTAATACTCCTCCCTTAAACTCCTTTTATATCTCCTTATATATCTTTATTATTGCCCCGGAAGAGTGACACCCGTTTAGAAAAGTTTTTCTTTTTGTTTAAGAATCAATCACTGCTTTTGAAACTATAAACTCAACTTTATATCAATAACTTCTCTTGGATATATAATCCTGCAACTTTATGGAATCACTACCCTATGTATTTGTAGTTTGCTATAAATTAGATAGTATTTCCTTTTGTTACGTTACCTTCACACTGTCCATAGCCATTACTAAATAAATAACTTATTCATTACCCATGAATCACAGCCTTTAATCCTGTCTTATGTGCTTTATCTTTTTTCATTTTTGTCTTGTTCCTTTTTTTTTTGGTCCTATTCACTATATGGAGGTGCTATTCCTTCTATTAATTCTGTGTAAGATTAATTGCTGCCTCCTTTAACGAATTCCATCAACCAGCATTAAGAGCTCAACCATATGTATTATTTATGTTAATATATATGTTTCCTTGAATAATAATTATAATATCAATTGTTAATTTTTCTTTTGCATTGTTGATATTAATATTATTATATTTGGTAATTATAATAATAATAAATTGTTAATATTTATTTTATTCATTTATTTGCATATTAATGCGTTACAATTTCGGGCACATGACAGGGTTCTGCACAACAGTTTAGCTTTTATTTTATAATGTATGTTTTTCTTGTTGGGTTGGGGTCCATTCTATATTCCCAATAATATTTAAATATTTTTTTGAAAAGTATACATTATCATAAAACTAAAACTGATGGTGGAAGATATAAACTAGAGAGAAGAAAATAATGCAATCCTTGCCTCACTGAAGCCTGAAAAATGCAGTGTTCCATGGGGACGTGTCCCCCTCAAAAATCTTGTCGTTTCCGAGACGGGGATGTTTCTGAGACTCAGAGACTTCAAGGAAATGCCCCCCCACCATCCCCCTATTGTCGCCTTGTTTCTTCGTCACCTCCTCCCCCCGTTTTTTCATTTATGTGTTCCTTTTTTTGGTCCTTTGACTATATGGAGGTGCGATTCCTTCTATTAATTTTATTTAAGATTAATTGCTGCCTCCTTTAATGAATTCCATTGACCAACATTAAGAGTTCGACCATATGTATTATTTATATTTGTTAATATATATGTTTCCTTGAATAAAAATTATAATATCAATTGTTAATTTTTATTTTGCATTGTTTATATTAATATTATTATTCGGTAATTATAATAATAATAAATTGCTAATATTTAATTTATTCATTTATTTGCATTTCAATGTGTTACAATTTTGGGGGCATGACAGGGTTCTGCATAGTAGTTTAGCTTTTATTTTATAATATATGCTTTTCTTGTTGGGCTGGGGCGCATTCTATATTCCCAATAATATTTAAATATTTTTTAAAAAGTTTTACATTATCATAAAAAACTAAAACTGATGGTGGAAGACAAAAGCTAGAGAGAAGAAAATAACGAAATCCTTGCCTCACTGAAGCCTGAAAAATGTTGTGTTCACGGGGATGTGTACCCCTTGAAAATCTTGTCGTTTTCGAGACGGGGATGTTTCTGAGACTCAGAGACTTCAAAGAAACGTCCCCCCACTGTCCCCCTATTGTCCCCCTGTTTCTCTGCCACCTCTGAGACGTCCCTTCTGAGGGGACTTTTGGACGTCCCCCAAAGTGCAAGGAACTTCCAGGTGTCCCCTTTCAAAATGCAATAAAAAATTATTTATTTTTTTTTAAAAGAAATTTATAAATTTTTAATTTCAAAGTATTCTTAAAAGCCTAAAAGGCTAAAATGACCATGCCTTTGACTTTTTCCTCTATTTTCATTGAGCATTTGGGGTCCAACAACTCCACTAATGAGGAGATTGACATGGAGCTTGGGGATGATTAGATCATTAGAGGTGTTAGGCATTTAGCTATTTAGTAATTTATTTTTGAAGTTTGAAGTTTGAACATTGTTGATTGTAATTATGAATCATCATTATGAAATTCAAATTAAGAAACATCTAGTTCTCATTCCAATGTCTATTAAGTATATTTTCATTTTGACTTTCAATGTTGACTAGTTCAATGAGATTATTGCAATGTGTTTGAGCTTTAAACTTTACTTATTCCTTAGGCTTCTACAGTTATACATCTTTTTATAACTAATTTTTCAACTACTATATGTATTTCAGCGTACCGCTCCCCCGTTGCCCCCCACCTTTGACTCTCCACCGTCTCCCCGCCAACTCCAAACTTAGACCACCAACCCCTATGTCCCAAAGACGCGTCCCTTGCCGTTCCCCCGTTCCCGTCCCCAAAACCCCGTGGAACACTAGAAAAATTTCAAAGTTACAAACTTCATTGTACATATTAAACAAAACATTAAAGGTTCAACAGAATATTTTTCATCTCATGTCAAACACATAAAACAAAATTTTAAGATGTACTAGCATTAGTTTATTGCAGGAAGGTCTGCTTTTGTCACTTATTCTAAAGTTACCTGGAATGCTTCCACCAACTGTTAAAAAACAAATTGAAACAACTTAATATGTAATCATCAATGATATCAAATACTATCATTCTGGATAACATATGTAGTATTATTAGGAAATAACATTGAGAATGATGTGGATGTAGAAGGCGAAAATGGGTGTGGGCGCGGGGGTGGGATTCAAATTTTCTGAAGGCGACCAGGAGCAGAATGATGGATCTCTCCCCTTTCTTTGCGCTGTTGTTGCTAAGGTAGTTTGGAGAGGTGCCTTCGGCTTCACTGCTGGGCTTGAAGCAACTTTTTGCTTCTGTGTTTCTTCTTCGAAGTGGGTTACTATGGTTTTTTGTGATGTGGGTACCTTTGGGATCGGTTTGGGCTTCTTGGGCCTTTGTGTAGAAGGCATTTCTTTCACTCTGTGGTCTCTGACTTTCCTTTATACTAGCAAACACTGTTTTGTGGCTGGTCTTGGATTGGTCCTGGGTGTTGGCTCGTGGCTAAGTTTGGGCTCCAGGTGGGTGTCATCTCCCGTCTATTGGAGTTGTGTCTCCTCTCTGGCCCTGCTATTGGTGTTCCTCACCTCCTCTGGCTTGTCCCTCATGTTTGGGGGTTTCTTTGATGATGTTTGGTTGGATGTGGAAGGGCGATTCTTCCCTTGCTCTAGCTTCTTCCATGTTGTGGGGTTCTCTGATGTTGCTTTGCTTTGGTTTGTGGCTGGGAGGCCAAGCGCCTATCTTGTTCTTCAACCTCTCTTTTTTGTTCCCCAGATCTTGGTTGGGGACCATGGGAAAGTTGGGTTTTTTGAACTTTTGGGGCTCTTCTTCTCTCTGCCTTTGTTGGGGCCCTTGACTTTGTTTGTGGTTTTCTTTTCTCCTATGAGTGTTTGTGTTTGGCCTTCCTCCTTCGTTGGGTGGGGATGTTCCTTTTCTGTGCTGCAACCTCACCTTTTTGTGCTCCATAGAGATGGGGACATTCGCAAAGTGGTGGTCTGTAGTTTATTGGGACTCTTCTCTTCCTTGTTGGAGTGTTGGTGCTCACTTTGCTCTCTTTGGTTGGATCTTTCCCCTGTAGTATTTGAGCTTGGTTGGTGGTGCCTTGTTTCTATGGTTGAGGCTGTTTTGATTCATATTGTTGCTAGCCTTGAAGTTTTTTTGGTGAAGCAGACCTATTTTGGTTTACCAGTTCAGTGTGTGGATAGTGTTGTTTGGAGTGCTAAGGGTGCTATGGACCCTTTGATTCTACACATTTTGGCTCTGGGGGGGCTTTTTTCAAAGTCCATCTTGGTGGTTCTGTTGTTAGTAAGAGGTGCTTTCCTTTTGAAGGCTGCTTTAGCTCAATATTTTTGGCTGGATGAGCTGCTTCTTGTTGCTTCCTTTTGGTACCTGTTGCTCGTGTTGCCATGGGATGAGGTGGGTTTTCATTCTACTAGAGTGTCGGCTTCCTACTGGGTGCTACAATTGAGGTCTCCTATGGAGGTGGAGATAGCTCCTTTTGAGGTGGAGTCCTCTCCTATTGAGGTGGAGATGGTTGCTGTAGTTTCTGTGGGCTGTCTCCTTTCTCTTTGCTGGTTCCTTTTGAGGTGGAGCTTGTTTGGGTAGAAGATTGTTAGCTCTTGTAGTTATGTTTCTCATTTAATCCTCTCCTATAGAGGGGAGCTCTTTCTTATTGAGGTGGAGATGGAGTTGGTGCATTGGGCGGTGTGGTGCTACAAGTCGGTTGATGTTCATTTGTGTTCTGATGTGCTCGTGGACTCCCCTTTGGTGAAGGACCGGTGTTTTTACGGGAGCTACGGTTTGAAAGGTGTTGGTGTCTGGAAGGTGTTGCTCTATGGAGGCCTTGAAGTTCATGTTTTCTTGGCCTCCCTCGAGGTGGATGTTGGTAGGGGTTGCTGCTTTTGCAGCCTGGTTTCTATTTTGGCTGCTTGGAGGGTGGCCTATTGGTCTGTTATGCTGGAGGTGAAGCCTGATTCAAAGAATATTTGTGGTACAAGTCCCTATAGGCCTGTTTTGCTGGCTTTGAAGCCTGTTTTGTTGATTGGTCCCATTTATTTCTCTTGTAAAGGTTGGTGGACCGTCGAGTTTTTTCACCCTTAGGGTGACTCTTGTTTTTGTTTGCTGGTTTGCAGCTCAGTTTTGGCCTGTTGGTCTGTTCTACTGGCATTGTTGCTGTCCTCCTTTTGCTATTTTGCTGATTGCAGTTTCTTGCTGCTGTTCCTTGTCTTGCTGCACTAATTGCTAAATCCTTC
The DNA here is from genome assembly GCA_007258455.2 of Sequoia sempervirens. NCBI lineage: Eukaryota > Viridiplantae > Streptophyta > Pinopsida > Cupressales > Cupressaceae > Sequoia > Sequoia sempervirens. Next base: position 9,396 of record VDFB02167843.1, read on the forward strand.
GCTATGTAAAAGGGTCAGGGCCCTTTTAAAGTCCTTGCTTATCTACTAAAAAACATATGCAGTATTATTAAGCAATCATTTAATAAAGCATTTACCTTTACTGGTAAATCAGATATATAACCAACTGTATTACTCAGAAGCACTTTCTGCCTACATAATTTTGAAAACATTTAAATATATGTAAATGCCTCTCTTCTAAGTTCATCTGGAAGATGAATTATTTCATTATCCACCAAAATAAGTTCTGTTGCCACACATGAAAAGTGGGTTACGGAAAACAACAAAGCATCTCAAAACTGAAAAGGAAAAAAAATATACATGTCAACTTGGATTTACCCAGATGGGAGAAAAATACTTGGGACACGTGGGTCCAGTGTTGCAAAAAGTTTGCAGTAATAGAGCATTCTTCAGAGGTTAAAAAGGACTTGCAGTTCAAGGTAGAAAACTCACAATAAATACCATTTGGGTACTAACTAAATGCATAAACCAGAAACTACACAGCATCTTTAAAATGTCTAAACAACATACTTGTTATCAATGTACAGGTCACTTTGTGAGAGGGCTGCTACAAGTGATGACTTTCCCTGAAATAGAATCAAAAGGATACATCTTTTCAGCAAAGCCCTCCAAATAAAAAAAATAAAAAAATTGCATCATGAGAAACAACCACAGCCTTTAAGATAAAGTAAACAAGGAAGATTAGATTTGCAGCATGCAGAAATGCGACTGCAAATACTAAATATATCATCTGCAGTACGAGAGATTTACGCATTTAGATTCTAGTCATGGAATATAAGAAAGAAAATATATTTAATAATAATTTGTGAACCAAGGATTCTTATACAGAAAAGCTTAATGTTTACTGATAGTTACTAATCCAATGAACATAAAAACATCATATAGATACCAAAAATCAGAATTGCAAAACCTTGTGATTACTCACAGGACTCGTAACTAAACATAAGTCATAAATCCTGCTGAGTAACTCGCAGGAACACTAGGCAGCAAGTCTTTCATAACACTCGGTGCAATTTTAATCTAAAAAACTCACCCTTACATGCCAAAAATTGCTCAACTCGCCGATGGTAAAATAACTCGCCTGGCTGAACATTTTGGTAGCTCCTAACAGGTCTGCGTTAGGATAAAACTGTTATCCAGGGAAAAGGTCTCCGGGCCTAAATCCCGTCTCTGTGTTAACGATTTTTAGATTTGATTGTGTCAAATATTTTGATTGATTAACATAAATTGTAATCATAAATTTATGTTAATGATATCAAATTTTCACAATTTATATTGTAAACTGTTCAATGATTTCTAGATTTGATTGTGTCAAATATTTTTGCATCAACATTTTGGATCACACTCCGCAAGCCATCATCAAGATGCAGAAGAGAGCAAAAGGAGTAAAAATGATAAGTTGCAGACCTGACCAAGCATAAAAAGGCTAGAAAGAGGGAGGAGAAATAAGGGTGGCACAAGAATTAAAACACCAAAATTGAAAAAAGGAAAGAAAAGAGAAAACCAAAAAAATTGAAATGTTAAAAACTAAAAATGAAAATAAAGGAACACTTTAAAATCAAATTCAAGAAAATAACTAAAAATGAAATAAGGAATTGAAATATTAAAAACTAAAAATAAAAATAAAAGAACAATTTAAAATCAAATTCAAGAGAACAACTAAAATAAAAAGACAGAAATAAATCATAAGCTATGCCTATGAAGATGAAATACATTATTCAAAAAATCATAATTGGTCTTCCTTTTCTGTGTGTCCTTTTTTGTATTTTTTTTCTCTTCTTTGGGTATTTCCTTGTTTGTGTTTTGTTATTGGTTGTTTTCTTATCAAATTCTTGTTCTTGCCTTCATTTATATTTCTTTTGTTTTTAATTGTTTTTGAGTTTTGACCTTTCTTTGCTTAATTATTATTTTCTTGTCTCCATTTTCTTTTCACTTGTTTACTCATCTCTTCTTGCTGTTTGTTTTTTTCCTAACTTAGCTTGTATTATTTATAATTTTTTGAATAATGTATTTCATCTTCATAGGCATAGCTTGTGATTTATTTCTGTCTTTTTATTTTAGTTCTTCTCTTGAATTTGATTTTAAGGTATTTCTTTTTATTTTTATTTTTAGTTTTATATTTCAACCTTTTATTTTGGTTTCCTTTTCTTTCCTTATTTCAATTTAGTTATATTCTTGAATTTGATTTTTAAAGTGTTCCTTTATTTTCATTTTAATTTTTAACATTTTTTTGGTTTTTTTCTTTTTTTTTTTGAATTTTGGTGTTTTGTTTCTTGTGCTACCCTTGTCTCTCCTCTCTCTCTTTCTTGTCTTTTTATGCTTGGTTGGATCTGCAACTTATCATTTTTATTCCTTTTGCTCTTTTCTGCATTTTGATGATGATGGAGTGCCATTCAAAACATTGATGCAAAAATATGAACACAATCAAATTCAGAAATCATTGAACAATTTACAATTTATGTGTTTTTGCTGATTACAGATCATACAAACAAGTTATTTGAAATATACTGCATTTTAATACACAGCAACTGTTCATGAGGTGTTCATGAGGTGTGGTGACTACTATATTAAATTAGATTACATTTACATAAATGTTGTGGTCGTTTGCTGTTAGGCCGATCTGAACAGTAATCTAAAAGAGAGTTAACATTGCTATTTATGCATTCTGCCGTTTTAGATTGAAATAGGTTTTAAATTTTTGCATGCTTATTCATTAACATTTACCTCTGTATACTGCCTGTTCATAAATCTCTGTTGTAGCCTGCTCTCATACAACATATAGGGATTGAGTTAGTAATAGATTATTTTATCATTAAGCCTACATTAGCTAGGGTTTGGTATAATTACTTCCAGCTTTATTCTTTGTTTTATATGCAATAAATAAGTGACCTTCAGTGTACAATTTACATATGATTGTTTAGCATTAGTCTACAAACTGCAATTCATGGATTAATATTCATTGTTTAGTATAGGATACTAATCCATGAATTGTAGATTCTAGACTAATGTTAAACAATCATATAAGAAATTTGTCAATGAATTCTGAATTTAAATGTTATATGTTAAGATTTTAATGTATATAGGGGAAACGTACCAGTAGCCGCCAGGGTTAATTTCGCACATGCGTGCAGAGTGCAAAATAGTTCTGATTTGAATTTTTTTTTTTGGCTTCTTCATAAGCGAGTTAGGACCTTAAAAAGAAAATTTTGGCTTCTGGGTATTTAAAACGTGCCTTGTGAAACCCGTAAAGCGAAAGGTGCTCAAAAAGGGTGTTTTTATATCTCCGTCCCCTACATCTTTACCACTTTGCCAGTACCCATTCATTAGACAACCAATAAAAGCTTACAAAAATTAAAGGTGTTTTCAATAGTTTTCAATGTGTTTTGTTTTTTTTGGTCAACTACACATTTAGTCGTGAACATATATTGGTGTAATTTGTAAATTTTTATTGGCATAATTAAAACAATGTAATGACTAAAATGTAAACGGTTATTGGAAGGTCAAGTGATTTTGGAGTAAACAACAATTGGATCATGGCGGCAATTGGAGGTTTTCCCCTATATGTATGTTTTATCCATATTTTCATATGAATAGTTAATTTTTTTATTTATATATTTTAAATTTTTCTTATATTTTATATATTCGACTCCTAGCCGTCTCCAAAATTGACCTGAAAAATCAGACTTGGGGATGCATCCCACTATCCTCTGTCGTCACCATCCCAGAAATTCAGAGTAACACTGTAATTAATTTATGAAGGATGTTAGAATATGTAAATTAATTATGTTTGTCAGCAGAGACCCGTCGACCAAACCACCTCACATTGCCCACAGCCGCCCAACGCTGACTTCTACTGCGTCACCCCGTCCATGTTATCCACGTTGAGTATTATTTCACTTTCCATACTAAATTTCATATTTAACACACATGCTACAGTATGTATCGAATTTATTATCCATTTATCTATAAAACGGATGCCTGAGCCTGTGATTTTAGCGCTCCAATTCTCTCCTCTTCTTTTTGATTTGTTTGTCTGTTCTGTGCTCGGCCTTCATTGGGCAGCAGAATTGTTACCATGATCTAGTGGTTTCACATTCGTATATTGAGAGTTACAACAAACCTGTGAATGATCTCTCTCACCTGGCAGGCCTTTTGTTTTTAGAGAGGATATATAGGTTTTCTATAGTCTTATCCCAGTTTTATCTTCCTTGATCACAAACATGAAAGGATGATCAGCTATAAAGTCCTCAATGGCTTCCATGCTTGCGCTTCGAAACCCATACATGAGTGCAGTTATAGCCACTGCTTCGGCGCCCTCCCTCATTAATCTCCACAAATGATTTGTGAAAAACATCAGAAATGTACAACGCCTACTCACACAGTCAACTATGTCTTCGAAATTTGCGTGATCAGTAAAGGGCAAGACCAGTCCCATCTTTTTCATGATCTCAGTTGCCTTAACACTGGAAGATACCTTGAAGCCAGGTAGCTGAAAATAACGTACCTTCACCTTACTTCCACGGGAAAGATGGTGCTCAAGAAAATTAAGATCAAGCTTTCTCTTCATTTCAGGCAGACCATTGACATCATTAGGCAATATAATATACATGGAAATGGACCGATCGTCCTATCCATAGAAATGTTATCCTTCTATATCTATTTAGCTAGAAACAAAAT
>VDFB02167843.1:14190-39736 GCA_007258455.2 Sequoia sempervirens
CTCCACCTCAATAGGAGAGGACTCCACCTCAAAAGGAGCTATCTCCACCTCCATAGGAGACCTCAATTTTAGCACCCAGTAGGAAGCTGACACTCTAGTAGAATGAAAACCCACCTCATCCCATGGCAACACGAGCAACAGATACCAAAAGGAAGCAACAAGAAGCAGCTCATCCAGCCAAAAATATTGAGCTAAAGCACCCTTCAAAAGGAAAGCACCTCTTACTAACAACAGAACCACCAAGATGGACTTTGAAAAAAGCCCCCTCAGAGCCAAAATGTGTAGAATCAAAGGGTCCATAGCACCCTTAGCACTCCAAACAACACTAACCACACACTGAACTGGTAAACCAAAATAGGTCTGCTTCACCAAAAAAACTTCAAGGCTAGCAACAATATGAATCAAAACAGCCTCAACCATAGAAACAAGGCACCACCAACCAAGCTCAAATACCAGAGGGGAAAGATCCAACCAAAGAGAGCGAAGTGAGCACGGACACTCCAACAAGGAAGAGAAGAGTCCCAATAAACTACAGACCACCACTTTGCGAATGTCCCCATCTCTATGGAGCACAAAAAGGCGAGGTTGCAGCACAGAAAAGGAACATCCCCACCCAACGAAGGAGGAAGGCCAAACACAAACACTCATAGGAGAAAAGAAACCCACAAACAAAGTCAAGAGCCCCAACAAAGGCAGAGAGAAGAAGAGCCCCAACAAAGGCAGAGAGAAGAAGAGCCCCAAAAGTTCAAAAAACCCAACTTTCCCATGGTCCCCAACCAAGATCTAGGGAACAAAAAAGAGAGGTTGAAGAACAAGATAGGCGCTTGGCCTCTCAACCACAAACCAGAGCAAAGCAACATCAAAGAACCCCACAACATGGAAGAAGCTAGAGCAAGGGAAGAATCGCCCTTCCACATCCAACCAAACATCATCAAAGAAACCCCCAAACATCAGGGACAAGCCAGAGGAGGTGAGGAACACCAACAGCAGGGCCAGAGAGGAGACACAACTCCAATAGACGGGAGATGACACCCACCTGGAGCCCAAACTTAGCCACGAGCCAACACCCGAGACCAATCCAAGACCAGCCACAAAACAGTGTTTGCTAGTATAAAGGAAAGTCGGAGACCAGAGTGAAAGAAATGCCCTCTACACAAAGGCCCAGGAAGCCCAAACCAATCCCAAAGGTACCCACATCACAAAAAACCATAGTAACCCACTTCGGAGAAGAAACACAGAAGCAAAAAGTTGCTTCAAGCCCAGTAGTGAAGCCGAAGGCACCTCTCCAAGCTACCTTAGCAACAACAGCGCAAAGAAAGGGGAGAGATCCATCGTCCTCCTCCTAGTCGCCTTCAGAAAATTTGAATCCCACCCCCCCCCTACCCACCCGCCCCCCCGTGCCCACACCCATTTTCGCCTTCTACATCCACATCATTCTCAATGTTATTTCCTAATAATACTACATATGTTATCCATAATGATAGTATTTGATATCATTGATGATTACATATTAAGTTGTTTCAATTTGTTTTTTAACAGTTGGTGGAAGCATTCCAGGTAACTTTAGAAGAAGTGACAAAAGCAGACCTTCCTGCAATAAACTAATGCTAGTACATTTTAAAATTTTGTTTTATGTGTTTGACATGAGATGAAAAATATTCTGTTTAACATGTACAATGAAGTTCGTAACTTTGTAATTTTTCTAGTGTTCCACGGGGTTTTGGGGACGGGAACGGGGGAACGGCAAGGGACGCGTCTTTGGGACATAGGGGTTGGGAGTCTAAGTTTGGAGTTGGCGGGGAGACGGTGGAGAGTCAGAGGTGGGGGGCAATGGGGGAGCGGTACGCTGAAATACATATAGTACTTGAAAAATTAGTTATAAAAAGATGTATAACTGTAGAAGCCTAAGGAATAAGTAAAGTTTAAAGCTCAAACACATTGCAATAATCTCATTGAACTAGTCAACATTGAAAGTCAAAATGAAAATATACTTAATAGACATTGGAATGAGAACTAGATGTTTCTTAATTTGAATTTCATAATGATGATTCCTAATTACAATCAACAATGTTCAAACTTCAAACTTCAAAAATAAATTACTAAATAGCTAAAGGCCTAACACCTCTAATGATCTAATCATCCCCAAGCTCCATGTCAATCTCCTCATTAGTGGAGCTGTTGGACCCCAAATGCTCAATGAAAATAGAGGAAAAAGTCAAAGGCATGGTCATTTTAGCCTTTTAGGCTTTTAAGAATACTTTGAAATTAAAAATTTATAAATTTCTTTTAAAAAAAATAAATCATTTTTTATTGCATTTTTAAAGGGGACACCTGGAAGTTCCTTGCACTTTGGGGGACGTCCAAAAGTCTCAACGACGTCCAAAAGTCCCCTTAGAAGGGACGTCTCAGAGGCGGCAGAGAAACGGGGGGACAACAAGGGGAAGGTGGGGGCACGTTTCTTTGAAGTCTCTGAGTCTCAGAAACATCCCCGTCTCAAAAACGACAAGATTTTCAAGGGGGACACATCCCCATGAACACAACATTTTTCAGGCTTCAATGAGGCAAGGATTTCATTATTTTCTTCTCTCTAGCTTTTGTCTTCCACCATCAGTTTTAGTTTTTTATGATAATGTAAAAAATTTTAAAAAATATTTAAATATTATTGGGAATATAGAATGCGCCCCAGCCCAACAAGAAAAGCATATATTATAAAATAAAAGCTAAACTACTATGCAGAACCCTGTCATGCCCCCAAAATTGTAATGCATTGAAATGCAAATAAATGAATAAATTAAATATTAGCAATTTATTATTATTATAATTACCGAATAATAATATTAATATAAACAATGCAAAATAAAAATTAACAATTGATATTATAATTTTTATTCAAGGAAACATATATATTAACAAATATAAATAATACATATGGTCGAACTGTTAATGTTGGTCAATGGAATTCATTAAAGGAGGCAGCAATTAATCTTAAATAAAATTAATAGAAGGAATCGCACCTCCATATAGTGAAAGGACCAAAAAAAGGAACACAAAAATGAAAAAACGGGGGGAGGAGGCGACGAAGAAACAAGGGGACAACAGGGGGATGGTGGGGGGACATTTCCTTGAAGTCACTAAGTCTCAGAAACATCCCCATCTCAGAAACGACAAGATTTTTGAGGGGGACACGTCCCCATGGAACACTGCATTTTTTAGGCTTCAGTGAGGCAAGGATTGCATTATTTTCTTCTCTCTAGTTTATATCTTCCACCATCAGTTTTAGTTTTATGATAATGTATACTTTTCAAAAAAATATTTAAATATTATTGGGAATATAGAATGGACCCCAACCCAACAAGAAAAGCATACATTATAAAATAAAAGCTAAACTGTTGTGCAGAACCCTGTCATGTGCCCGAAATTGTAACGCATTAAAATGCAAATAAATGAATAAAATAAATATTAGCAATTTATTATTATTATAATTACCGAATATAATAATATTAATATCAACAATGCAAAAGAAAAATTAACAATTGATATTATAATTATTATTCAAGGAAACATATATATTAACATAAATAATACATATGGTTGAACTCTTAATGCTGGTTGATGGAATTCGTTAAAGGAGGCAGCAATTAATCTTAAACAGAATTAATAGAAGGAATAGCACCTCCATATAGTGAATAGGACCAAAAAAAAAAGGAACAAGACAAAAATGAAAAAAGATAAAGCACATAAGACAGGATTAAAGGCTGTGATTCATAAGGTAATGAATAGTTATTTATTTAGGTGAAGGCTATGATTTATAGAAGGCAACGCTTGAAGACAACAAAAGGAAATAATATCTAATTTATAGCAAACTACAAATACATAGGGTAGTGATTCCATAAAAGGTGGTGATTATATATCCAAGAGAAGTTACGGATATAAAGTTGAGTTTATAGTTTCAAAAGCAGTGATTGATTCTTAAACAAAAAGTTATGTCCTTTCTAAACGGGTGTCACTCTTCCAAAGGGGGACATAAAGATATATAAGGAGAGATAAGGAAGGAGTTTAAGGGAGGAGAAGGAAAATATAGGATCAGTACATATATAAAAATGCAGATCGAACTATTGAATAATAATGAAGGAATCTATACTTAGATAGCAGAGGTAGTAGGAATAAGGAGAATGGAAAGAAATTAGAAATCTAAGTAGAACACAACAGATTAAGGAATTGAGAAGAGGTAAAGAAGATGGTGGAAGCCCCCAAAAAATTTTGTGTTCCACTAATAATTGTGGCAAAATCTAGGCATGTCTTAAGCCTTAGGCTTTCAGTTGTCCTCATGTTCTAAGGTTTATATATATGCCTTAAACCTTCTAAAGAACCCTCCATGTCAATCCTTTTGCAAGTGTTCTAATTCGTCATTGACCAATGTTCACCTGTTCCCGGTCTCTTAAGTCATTTCTTATGCCATTAAATCTGTTTACTCACCGGCCCCTTAAGCCTAATGTTCTCGATTGTTACCCATCAAATCATTTTAAATATTGCTTCATATTATGCTGGTCGCAAATCTTTTAATATTTGCCAACATCCTTATGTCCAGGTTTAATATTTCAACATTGGTCTAAAAGTCTTGGTCTTAAGTTTATGTCCCGCATCACTCATCAACCTAGTTGGGTTCCTTTTTAAGTTACTAACTTTCAACACGTGCAAATTTAAGATTTTGATGCAAGCGGTCTGACCATTTGATTTAATCCTAACTATTCCCTATGCCCCCATTGTGTTATAATATCCGTTAAAATATTTAGATGACTTGGCAGGCGGGTGCCACATGTCTTACCAGTCGACAAGGGCCCATTGTCATGTGAAGGCAATGAGTATTAAGGCAATGCTTGATCAACAGTGGTGATGAGGTAGATGCTTTTAATCTTGACCATCCCCTGCCACCTCGCGGGGTACCCACCTACATCTCTCGTCCCTCAACGGGGAAGCGGGGAAGCGCCACATGGAGTGATATGAGCCATCAAGGAGCAATAATAAAGTGGGAAATATTTGGGAAATATTTCGGCATAAGGTTGGAAAGCATTAACGCCCACACTACTAAAAGGTTCTCTTAAGCACATGGTAAATGGCGGAGCAAGATGTTTTAATCTTGACCGTTCATCAAGACCAAGGGTTATGCACTCAAGTGGATGCTTTGAAGGGTAAACTACATGCAAGTTGAAGGTGTGTTGTGACCTTTTCACACATCGCCCCATTCAAGATGGGGACCCCCTAAATTTTTGCTCCGCCTGCCCTGCGGCTTGCTTTTCTCTCTCTCTCTCTCGCCTGCCTCTCTTTTTGGTGTCCGCCTCTTCGGGTTGCTCACAAGAGTTTAGTATGAACCGACCAAGTCTAAAATTAGGTTTCATCTTTTCCGTCAGTCCAAGGCAAATAGAGTCAATAAATTGAAAATTGAACTTAACATTGTTGTCGCGATGTTTCCGGTGCTCGTGCCAGTTTCACGACCTCGCAGGTACTTACTAGTTTTAGTAAGTGTGGAATTCAGGGCAATTTGTTAGCATTTTTGAGATTCCGATAGTCACACTGCATTCAGAGCGTATCAGGCTGCCTGCGTGCAAAATTTGAGCGAAAACAGACAACTTACTATTTTAGCAACCGCCCAGGTAATTTCGTGGATGCAGATGCGTAGCCTGCATGTCACAGATTTTTCCGGGTTTTTTCGAGACCTTCGACATGATGTAACATGCAAGACGATGACCACTTCCGTGGATCTCGCCTTCGAGGCTATTTTAGGGCTTGCATGTCGCAGCTTTGCATGCCCTGATTCCCGATGGAGCCCGAGAGCTGCTGATGGTGACATGCAAACGCAGGATTTCACCAAGAAGGAACTTGCTATTTTTAGCGGCAGGTGTCCCGCACGCCTCCCCAAAGAAGTTCGTAATCACGAAGCAGTAATGTCGGGTAAAACGAAGGCAAACAGAGATCATTTGGTATGCATGCAAAGCGAATTAGGGTTTCCAACTTCGGAGCCTAAAAATAGGCGTAAAAGTCAAAATTTTCGAAAACCGGTGTAAACCACCGCGATCAGCGTCCTTCAGGCTATCTGCTGGTGAAATTTCAAGTCGATCGGAGCACTTACTATTTATAGTAAGTCAATTTGGAAACTGGCTAAAAATAGTAAATTGACTGCATGCGTCAGTATCAGCCAGCAAGTCACGTGGTGAGGAGCGCCTCATTCAAATTTCAACTCGATCGGAGCATGGGAGCTATCAGAAACATGAGCTTACTATTCATAGTAAACCACCTTCAGAAACATGCTAAAAATAGCAGGGTGACTAAAAATGGCAGTGCCGACGGGTTGATAAGGTTATGAGGATGCTACGTTCAAAATTTCAAGTCATTCCGGGCTTCGGAAGTGCAAAATCAAGAAGACTTACTATAAATAGCAGGGCACGTAAGCTGGCGAAAGATGATGAAAATTTGTCTAAGTCTGGAACTTCATCCAGCAGGCATAAGGAAATGCGCCCAGGTTGATGAGGAGGCGTGGAAATTTTTTGAAAACGAAGTTCATCCTGCTCAGGGGTCCAAATGCGCCCAAGGCACCAGAAGTCAAAGAAAGTCAACAATCTTCGTCCTGCAGGCATAAGAAAATGCGCCCAAGAAGGAAAGCTCAAGAGGTATGAAAAATTTTCTAAGTATAAGAAATCCGCCTCACCCCTCAAAATGCGCCCAACTTGAAGTTTATCCTTCTCATGCACCAAAATGCGCCCAAACTAGGTCATGTGAAGACAAAAAAATAGAAGGTGAAGAATCACCCAAGGACGTTGGAGAAGGTTATCCACCAGCTACATGAAAATGCGCCCAATTTGAAAAAGGAGTCAACAAGTCAAACAATTTCGTCCTTCACATACATGTAAATGCGCCCAAAGCAAGGAGAGGGTCAACAAAGTCAAAGTTTTTATCCTTCATCACATGCAAAATGCGCCCAGCTTGCAAACTCGTCCTCCTCACCCTCCCAAATGCGCCCAAACTAGGTCATGTCAAGATGAAAGACGGAAGTTGAAGAGTCATCCAGTGGACATGCTCAAATGCGCCCAAGTTTGGATGGTAAAAGGTAACTGAGGGTGGTAAGTGAGATGAAAATGTTACCTAGACATGGTGAAAAGTGGTAAAAGTCCAAGGCGTTATCCTCCTCCACACTAAGAATGCGCCCAAGGTGAATTAAGCGTGATTTTTTTTAATTTCCTCTCAAGTGTGTTATACGCGCCAAGGGTGATGAAGGTGGTAAAGTGTTAGGAAATTTTTGCTAGGCGTGTGTGTTGGGAGCCTAAAAGTGTTAGAAAATTGCCTGGGCGTGATTTTAAATTCCTCTTCAAATGCTATATGCGCCTAAAGTCACAAGGTGCTAGAATATTTTCTAAGGCGTGTTGAGAAGTAAAGGTACTAATGCGTGATTTTTTTTCCTTAAGTGTTAAGCGCCTCAAGTAAGAAAATGGAATATTTTAAAGTATGGGAGAATTTTCCAAAGGAGCTTGAACTTTTAAAGTGTGAAATGCAAGTGAAGTGAGAAATAAAAATATACTAGGCAAATAAAAAAATTTCTAAATGAAGATGATGATACTTCTCTCGCTGGCAGATGATCAAAATATTTTCTAAGGGAAATTTTTCAAGAAATGCAAGAAGTGATTTAAAATATTTTTCTAAGGCAAATTATTTTCTTCTTGGAAAATACGCCTGGAGCTCAAGATGATGAAATTTTCCAAATCACGAGCAAATTTTCTCAGCAGTGGAGTCAGGGGTGAATGATAATGCAAAGGTGAATTCAAGTTCTTCAGTCAGAGTAACACAGAGTGATCGCAGGCAAAGAATGAATTTAAATGGTGAAAATAATATTTTTCTAAGGTTCAAATTCAAAAAATTAAATGAACCCGTTCGTTGGGTACCCATGGATTCGAAGTGTTCTGAAGAAAATTTTCTTCTGGGTACTGGACGTTCATGATGATGGATGGATTTCCAAGTCTTCCGAACTTCGCCGACACTCTTTTAGTGAAGAATTTAATCAGTGCTCAAATTGTGAATTTTCCTAAGGGAGAATTTTAAATTTTCTAAGGCAAAGATGAATAAAATGTGCTTTCAAGATGAATTTTCTTCGAATGATGAGTTCGAGAGGAGTTGCCTAGATAATTTTGATTAAATTCTTCAAGGATGAATTCTTCAGAGCAGAGGAGGAGTTGAATTCGATTTCCAGTATCAGAGCTCCGGCTGGTGGATTCAAAAAGACGAATTAAATTAAATTTTCAAAAGCAAATTCAGGGACGCCAGTCAAAGTCAAGTTTCTAGAAGAATAAGATTCCCAACGACTGGAGACAAGTGTCAGAAACACCAGAGAGGGAAAATTCGAATTCTTGAAGTGGAGTAGTGGAGTTTAATGGCACTGGATAAAATTAACTTCTAGAATTCGAATTTTAGCTATAAAATGAGCAAGTTTTTCACTTATTTTCACAGCTGAGGAAGTCGAATTTGCTCTGAGAGTGAAGTGTTGCAGTGAATTGTTGCTTGAAGAGTTTGAAATCTGAATGTTGCTGAGTTGAAAAAGGAGACGCCTTGAGTTGCTGGAGAGGTACGCCCTTGCTGGTTAAAGAAGTATTTGTTGAAGATTGAAGTTGCTGGTGTTGAGGCTGAAGCTTAATTCGTTGCTAAGTTGAAGTTGCCAGTTGAAAGAGAGGACGCCTAGAAGTGAATTGCTGAGAACTCAAAAGGCACGAACTTACTAGTTTGCTGATTGCTGATTGCTGATATAAAGTGAGAAGTTCAAATTGCTGATTGAAGATAGTGAAGTGAAACCATCAAAGTCTACTTAGAAATCTGTTCTAAGTGTTGAAGTTTGAAGTTCAAAAGAAAAGAAGCTGAGGTTTGCAAACACGAGAGTTATTGCAGCTTCTAGAAGTTGACTGCAGCCCCTATGTAATGTCATGTATCATTTTTATAAATTAAATTGCTGATGAATGTTGTTGTTTGCAGATGGCTGAAGCGAGGACAACTGGAAAGGACAATGGCGCCTCCAGACAAGCAGTGATCAAGAAGCTGAGTAAAACGTTCATGCCAGAGTCGAAGTTTATTTCAAAGCTGGGCAAGTTGACGGACACTAATTTGGGCTCTGTCAACCTGGAAACCTTCAAGAACCGGATGTTTGGAATTGGAAGTCATCGGGCTTCAGTCACTTCGCACAACATCGTCCGAAGTGGACTATATGCAGCTGCTGGTTTTCCGCCAGCCATTCAATGCTCGGAGCTGATAATGGAATGTGCTAATTGCTACGAGAAGGAACACCGGTCGATCATGTCACCAGATGGCCAAGTGCTTGCCAATCTTACTCCGGCGGCCATTGGTGAAGCTTTCGGGATCCCGGCACAGGAATATGATCTACAAATCCAGAGAGCGAGTGGAGCGGATGTATGCCTCTGCTTTTGAGCGGTGCACAGAGACAATTAACACCCACTGGATGAGCACTCCTAAGCCTTCTTGAACGAAGTTGCCCAAGCAAATCATAGCGGATGATTTGAAGCAGGAATACTGTGACCTCATAATGATGCTGAGTAGGGTTGGTGGCTGTGCACAGTCATTTATTTTTGAGCCTTGGATGTTTTATTACATCAACCTGGTGCTAGAAGGGAAAGACTATGTCAATTGGGCCGAAATGATCAGTGATAATTTGCATGAGCAGCTCCTCAGCCTCTGGAGGACGAAAATGTTTTACATGAGCTCCTATCTCATTTATATGTTGGCACGGATGACAAAGTACAGGGGGATCTCTTACAAAGAACCTGTTGGATGCGGCTCTCACCAGTTTAAAATCCATGAGGCATGTCCACAGTTGCACCTGTCGAGCACAACCTACTACAAGCGTGTCAACGATTCATTCACCATGTACATCACAAGAGTGCTTCAGGAGCGGTTACATCATAGAATCTCGAGGGATGCTCAGGAGTTAATTGAGAGGTATGGGTGCTGGTTTATTCAGTTTCCGAGATTTTCATACATTAGGCTGCAAGGTTTTTCCTCGTACCCATATAGGCTTCCGAAGTACCCGACAGATAGAATAATAATGCTAGAGATATCTAGACAGTTGCTAGCCTTCGACAAAATTCAAAAGAAGAAGAAAAAGGGAGTAGAATTTCCAATTGTAATGGGCAACTCGGATGAGGTGTGCCCTTCTATACAGGCAGCTAGAGAAGTTGAAAGTGAGCTTCAATTTTATCATTTCTCATACCACACTAGTCGACAACACTATGACCCGCATCATAACATCAAGTGGGTGTTGTCAGAGGAATTCAAACATAAGGCCACCATTGAGGATTACTGGGCTGATGTAGTTGATGAAATTGAAGTAAGGAAGAGAATGTTCTCTCGGTTGCCGATTACTCTGATCAGGGAGTGTGAGGTTGTGCCAGTTCCAGACCAGGTGAACGAGGATATGGATGTTGTCCATCCTGATTATGCAGCAGTTCGAGATACTCCACTTCCACCTATAGATTGGTCAGAGCCCGAGGTTGCAGATTTAGATACTCTCTCCATCCCATTCATGACATTTACCAGAGCTTGGGTTGATAGGCGGGTAAACAGGCTAAAGAGTAGGTCAATTGCCTTGACTTACAATTTGATGGGAGATCACAGGACGCCCACCACAGGAAGAAAGAAACAGATCACACGAGGTCCAGAGTCCAGAAAGAAGGAAATAGTTTGGCAGGAGCGTACTCAGCCAGAACCTCCACGGATTACAGTTGCAACACCATTGGAGACACGTTCTCCAAGTATACAGGAGGTGTCTTTGTTTGCTGATCAGAGGATTGCATTGAATCAGGTACCGGTAGTACAGGATGACATTCAGCCTCCACGGAGAGAGTCGATTGGCCAGAGTGCCAACGTACCTGTTAGGATTGATCAGCAGGATGATGAGGGGACTATTGCGGACCCTCAGCTTCAGCAAGAGTTAGAGGAGGCCATGAATGATGATGATGATATAGTATCAGGTGATACTCAGCCACTCGAGGACGATGAGCCTCGCCAGAATGATGAAGAAGTTGAACAGGTTAGAGAAGTAGAGGCACAGGAGCAGCAGCCCTTTGACATACAGTATGATGTGCCCGATTGGCTTAAGGACAGAATGAGAAGAAACCCTAGCGAGGAAATTGATCCAGCAGTTGAGATGGAAGAATTTCTGAACAGGATCAGTGCACCTCCACAGAAAAAGGCAAGAAAGTTTTCGAAGATCTCCACTGAAGAGGATGGCTCTCGCACCCTTCACGTAGCCGTCCCACGAGTTGAGTGTGACCGGAATGAAGCAGTTCCTGAGAATTATGTGGTCACCACTCTGGATTTGGGACGCCCTACTGGTGCTCAGATTGTTGAGGAGTGTGATAACTCCTTCCTTGCCCTCAAGGATAGGTTATTCAAGAAAGAAGGGAAGTATAAGAAGTTGAAGAGAGAACACAAGGCGTTAATTGGATATGTACAGCAGTTGTCTCGTTCTCGAGGGCAGGATGTACCAGTGATAGAGCCTCCAGCAGAGATACCTAGAGAGTCGATCAGCGGCTTGGTAGAGTTGGGAAGAATGGCACAAGCAGCAAATAAATGGGTCACAGGAGTTCGTGTTGAGACCGAGAAATTTATGGAGGACCTTGCTTTTGCCTTTCAGCAGGCCTCTAGTATTTTGACACGGATGGATGCAGTGGATCATGCTTGGGGCGACGCTTCTATCTATCAGAGTAGGGTGATCCAGCGTCTCGAGGTATTGAGGCATGTGCCACTGCAGTTGCTGATTGATGGAGGTGTCATTCAGGCGAATCACAGATATGACTTCTCTAGATGGTATTCTTCGGCTATCACAGGGCGTGGCTTCTTCGATGCGACACAGGCGGATTCAGCTGGAGTACATAAGGCTATGGCCAACATTATAGATGGAGTTCAGAATACCTTCGAGGCCATATTTGCTAGGCGGCTGAATCCAGATGAAGTTAATTTTGATAATTTGAGGGGTTTGTTGGTGCCTTTCTTCGCAGATATTAAGACCTTTGTACAAGATGATTTCGAGAATACTGCTACTTTCTCCACTTTGATCCAGAACACGCAGGACTCCTTAGCTGCTTGGAGAAAATCTTGTATAAGGCATGAACATTCAGTCACAGTATTAGAGTTTCAGTTAGATTGTGTTCCACCGATTTCAGTTCAAGAGGTTGAGGCCGTGCTTCGCAGATTCATGGAGTTGGCAATCAGAGAGAAGGCAAATGGGAACACACTACTGGACGAGGATCTTCTAGAAGACTGAATATGGACATTTATTACATTTGCTATTTATGGGAGTGAGTGGGAATCTTTGATTCATTTAATGTACCACTCCCTATTCTGGCAGTTTTTAGGGTTAGGGCTGAGGTGGCACGATTCTAGCCACTCTATTAATTGTAACCCTAGCCGTCTTTTGGGACTTGGATAGCTATAAAAGGGGGAGTCCCCCTCATTTGTAATACATTAGACATTAGAATCAGAGTAGACAGTAGACATTGTGAGAGATTGAGCATTAGCATTAGAGTATTGTAGGCATTTTGCATAGTTTGGAGAAGAAAGAAAGTTTTCCCTTTGAAAACTTTTGGGAGATTGTTGTGTAATACTTTTCATGATAATAGATATTTTCATTGATGGTGAAATTCGTCTTGTCATGAATTGCTAGCAAGGTCTCTTCTTCCTTTCATATCCAAGTAGCTTAATTTCATGCAAGTAGCTTACATTGATGTGTGGTGTTTTGTTGAGATAACTTCTTTCATTCCATACCACTAGCGGCTTGTTGATGATAAGTTTGCCTTGCGTGGTCCACTGGAAATCAATTTGAGTTTAACTTTGATTGTGGTTTGTATGCTTATATGCATCGTTGTGATGGTGTTTGTATGCTAAATCATAATCTGAACATCCTTTGCTACCCCTTTGAAGATTGCACCGATTTTGCTGAGGCTGTCCGACGTGAGGCTAGGCTAAATCTGGTTGAAGTCTATTGAAACGAAGCCCCACATATCTTGCATTTAGAGTAGAATATAAGTTTCTTAGGCCCTATCCCCTTTTACTTTCCGCACATTTCTGATTAGTTTTAGGAAAACAAGCTATATTGACAAATCATACGCGAGAATTCCCCTTCAAAATCATACATTAGCTGCTAACTGTGAGAAGTCTGAACAATTGTGTAAGTCCCCTCGTAAGAACACAGCAATACACATCAACCAAACTGGGTCTATTCGCACTTAAGGAACCTTGGAGTTGAACATGCGAACTTTCTCGCAATCTTAGCGCATGGAATACTTTGATCAAGAGAGAATGGAGTAGTCCCAAACTATTTTGTTCTTCGACTGATTGGTGAGGTCACAAAAATCGCATCAACAAGGTGCTAGATTTAATTTGGGTTGTTCCCCGCTTCCCCATTGCTAAAAGATGAACATGGCTTAAACCCAGAGGGGAAGCAGGGAAGCTGACACGTAGCCATTTTCAACACTTGTGGAGATGGTGGAGACCACCGGGTGACTTGGAGGAAAATCCACATGGTGTATTCTAATTGGTCGATGGCAACAATCATCTATGATCAAACTTTCAAACCTATTTGACTTGATCTAAACCATTTATCAAGCCATCTCACTGCAAAATCAACGGCTAAAATTCAAAGTTGAGATTAAGGTCAAGTGAACCATTCTAGTTCGCACGAGTGAGTAGTAATGGTGGATATGACGCCGAACTACTAAATTGATCTGCCATAAAGCCATAAAAACATTATTTAAAGCATAATTGCAATTTGTTAAAGCATTCAACGCATCTAAGGATTTTCTCACTGTGAATTTCAAGCTCATTTGGCGTCTAGAATCAAGGTTGTCAAGGCGTCTGCAAAACTGTAAGTGAAATCGATACTCTGCTTTGCAATTGTTTTAAAATTTGTTGAAGTTGCCTCACTCTATCATTCTATCAATAGGGTTTCTAGTCTATTGCATTTCTTTAAGGTTTGACGTTCATTTTGAACAGTATTTTGTTAAGTCTTGTTTTTCTATGAGTCAAACCCTCACCCTAGCTATAAGCCTACATTTTCTCTAAAAGAAACCCTAGCTTACAAAAAAACCTATAACTACGACACCTAAAGTCAAAGCATCCGCATCAAAGGGCCAAGCCTTTGCTTCGAAACCTGCAAATAGATATCTAGTTCAAGACTTAACTGAGCAATTGAAACCCTCCACATCTGAGAAACCCAAGGGTCAATTGTTATTCCAAGGTACACAAATTGTGTATGGGCTTATTGATAAACAATGTACTATTAAAAATGCCTCAATACCATATACTGGATAGGAACAGTTTAACTATTGGTTTGGCAATCAAAACTATGGCATCCCTATTAGCAACCCATGGAGATTAGACATGGGGAAGGTGGTAGTGTTGATGTGTGTTTTGTGACCTACAACAAAGAGCAGAATAAAGTGTCCAACGACTACCCTATTCTCTCTTCATCAAAGTATTCCACATGCTAAGATTGCGAGAGAGATCATGTGTTCAACTCCAAGGTTCCTTCTATGCAATGGACAACCTCAGTTGGTTCGTTGTGA
Source organism: Sequoia sempervirens (assembly GCA_007258455.2). NCBI lineage: Eukaryota > Viridiplantae > Streptophyta > Pinopsida > Cupressales > Cupressaceae > Sequoia > Sequoia sempervirens. The sequence continues at coordinate 28,803 of VDFB02167843.1, forward strand.
TTTTTTCGGTATCACGAGGGGACTTACACAATTGTTCGGAAGTAGACAGCGGACAGCAGATTAAAGCGAAGGGGATCTTCACGCGATTCGAATGATTTATCAGGTACATGCAAATTTTCTACTACTAACTAAGAATTGTACTGAATTTAAATAAGTGCAGGGTTTAGAAAGTCTAAGTTCTATCCTAAGGTGCAGGATATGGAGCTCAACTTTAGCAAGCTTCAACCGAACTTCATTTTGCCTCGCGTCGGACAACTTCCATGGAGTCGATGCAATCTTCAAGGGAATAATCAAAAGGTTTTCAAATCACAACTCAACATAAAGACACCATCACAACAATGTATGACAATATGTGAATCATAATTGAGGTTAGGTTCGAATGGTTCCAATCGACCACGCAAGGCAAACCCATCGTCAGTAGGCTCGCTAGTGGTATGGATTAGACGAAGCTTGCTTGAATCAAACACCACATTCCACAATTACTAGCTACTTGCATGAAATGAAATCTACTCTACTTTAAGCTACTACTTGAATCAGAAGGACGAACAAACCTTGCTAGCTACTCACAACAAAAGATGAGATCATCATCAATGAAAACCCTTTTAATTATGAGTGTTCCCAACAATTTCTTACAAAGTTTTCAAAGGAAAAACTTTCCTTCTTCAACTTATGCTATCAAGCTATACTAAGCTATTTCTCTACACTCTACTATTCTCTTTGCTCTAATCTCTAATTTCCTAATAAGTACAAATGAGGGGGGATGCCCCTTTTATAGCTAGCCAAGTCCAATGGACGACTCATATTACAATCAGATGGATGGCCCAGATCGTGCCACCTCAGCCCTAACCCTAGAAAGAGGAGTGGAGTAATAAATGAACCAAAACATTCCCACTCTCCCAAAATAGTAAAGGCAATTAACGCCCACTATCAATCTTCCAGAAGGTCATCATCCAGAAGAGTGTTTCCATTCTCCTTCTCCTTGGCTGCAAAATCAATGAACCTAGTCAGCACAGCTTCAACCTATTGAACTGAGATAGGCGGGATATGACCAATCTGAAACTCCAACACTGTAACTGTCTGCCCATGTTGAGTGCAAGACTTTCTCCAAGCAACTAAAGCATCCTGAGTGTTCTGAATAAGGTTGGAGACAGTCGAGGTGTTTTCAAAGTCATCTTGGAAAAACGTCTTCACCTCTAAAAAGAAAGGCGACAATCTACTCTTCAAGCCATCAGCAGTGAACTCCTTAGAAGTCAGCCTCCTAACAAAGATAGCCTCCAATGTGTCCAGGACTCCGTCAAGAATGTTCGCCATGGCCTTTCTGACTCTGGCCGAATCTGCTTGTGCTGCATCAAAGAATCCTCAGCCCATGACCAATGAAGAATACCAGCTGGTGAAGTCATATCTATCACCTTCCTATATCACGCCTCCCTCAACCAAAGTCTGTAAGGGAGTATGCATCAAAGCTTCTAAATGGACAACCTTGGTCTAATAGATATGAGCATTGCCCCAAGCTTGATCAACTACATCCATCCGTGCCATAATGTCGGAAGCCTACTAATAAGAATGAGCAAGGTCCTCCATAAACTTTTTTGTCTCAGCACGAACGCTAGAACCCCATTTGTCTGCTTCAAGTGCCATCCTTCTCAAGTCCTCCAAGCCCCTGACTGACTCTCTAGGAAACTTGACTGGGAGCTTGATTACAAGATTCTCTTGTTTGCAAGGACAAGACAAGTGTTGTACATAACCAATCAATGTCTTGTGCTCATTCAATCTTTTATATTTGCCCTTAGTCCGGAGTAGCCTATCGTTGAATGCCTAATAGGAGTTATCACATTCTTCAATTATCTGTGCTCCAGTGGGGCGACCCAGCTCCATGGTGGTGATCGCATAGTTCTCCGGAACGGCCTCATCTCGATCACACTCAATCCCTGGCACGGCCACATGAAGGGTACAAGAACCATCCTCATCTATTGAAATCTTTGAAAACTTCCTAGCTCTCTTCTTTGTTGGAGGTGCACTAATCCTACTCAGAAACTCTTCCATCTCAACTGTTGGATCAGTTTCTTGGACCTATACACTTGCTTTATATTGAATGCATCGAAACTTTCTATCAAGTCCCACACTCTATTCCGGTAACGGCCCAATCTCTTGTCGTGGCAAGCGTATTGCTTTCTCACTTGGCGGACTACAATATCAGAATCCCCGAAGGCGTGTACAATCTTGGCTCCCTTTTGAATAGCAAGGAGCAACCCATGAATTAAAGATTCATATTCAACAACATTATTTGTGCATGCAAATTGAAGCCTATAAGCACCCAAGTATGCCTCTCCGGTTGGGCTGACAAGTTCGAACCCTGCTCCGTTGCCCTTCTTCGACTTTGATCCGTCAAACCTCAAAGTCCACACTTGGTTCTCCATGAGGGGGCTGGGAGACTGAGCGCGGTTATCTTCCTGATTGCATACCTCTGAAACCTTTTCTTCGATCTCTAACTGAATTTTGTCATCTTTTACAAGTTCTTCTATTAAAACACTATTTTGTTCACTTGCCTTTTGACCTTTTTTCTGCATTGAGGCTTGTGAAACGAGCTTTTCAACTTGTTCTAGTGCCACCTTACACATGGCACATGTGATCTCAAAGTGGAATGCCTCATGTATTCTGCACCAATTTGGAAGTAGCAAATTCCTAATGGAGGCATCCTTACCCAACTCTGTTTCTTGTTTCACACTATTTAAAACGAAATCTCTAAAATTTTCGAATGTTCCTCCGCTTTCACTGTCACTTGCATCACTTTCAATTAGGACTTCAGTGGAAGCATTGGCATCTTCTAGAATCTTTGCTTCATTTGAGCTTTGCAGCATCAACACTTCTTGCTTGACAGGCCTGTATGAGCCTAAATCGGTTTCTATAAACATTATCTCATTATCTTCACCGTACTCAGTGATCAAAAAGCTTAAGCCTCGGTGTGCTTTCGATCTTGAACTGATTTGGGACTCCCTTCCAAGGAAGCCACATATGAGAAAAATCCGTTGCAATATATCCATTCAATTTTCTGGCCCAGTCTTTGCTTAGTAACATGCCGTACCCAACTAGTATATATCCACCACTGATATGTCAATACAGCTTTGAACTCGGGGATCAGCTGACAACTGCATATGAATATTATTCAACTCTCCAACAACTGGAACCTCCGTTTTGTCTAGCTAGGTTACCTTCTTAGTGGTTTGAAGTGGGACTATACCCAGTCTTTGACACACTTTCAGTGGCATGACGTTGCTCGAGGCACCAGAATCTATCAAGCAGTTGTGTAATAATTTCCCGAAAATTCTAATTGACACCAAGAAAGGGGCTGGTTCACCCTTCCCTTGATAGAATACTACTGGTTTCTTCTTTTCCTCAATAGGGGTGTCTTTCTTTTCAATCTTTCTATCTAATGGAATTTGGTTATCTTGAGTAACCTTCTGATTTTGTGCTTGCCCTTGTTTGTGATCTGTAGGTAGATTGAACCAAACTTTCTTCTTATCTTCATTCTCCGGCTTCTCAGGCTCGCTTGAAGATCCTTGCACCACTCCTACAAATCCTTGAGACTGTTGTGGAGTCTCCCATGCGTTGAAAGGCGCATGAGGCACCTCTTCTATCATATTCGCACTCTGCACGGGACGTGACTGTATGTTAACCGGAGGGTTCCTGGATGTACTATGCGCCTCTTGAGGGGAAATTTTTACAAGAAGTGTCTCATATAAACTCCCCAATATCATATCCCTAACTTCTAAAATCTTCATCAACTCATATAGAGGAAGACTCACCTTTATCTTCTTTACTTTATCTAACACATAGGAACTTAACCTTTTCATATCATCCCTTGGGACATTGTCCTTTTGTGGACGTTGCATCACATGAATAGGCTGCTGGACATTTTGTTGCCCGTTTCTGTTCTGCATCATATTTTGTTGTCTATATTCAGGAGAATCCCTTGGTAGACTCGGATTGTTGCTTGTGTTGGGATTTGGCGGAGTCACAAAATTATTCGGAGGGATGGAGGATGTCAAAGGTTCTTTCTGATGATAAGTCCTTTGGTACACTTTAGGTGCTGTTCCTCCAGAAGTCTGAAAAGCTTGCACCTCTCTTCTTCCTTCTACCAAAACACTATTGTTGAGAGGTGGGAAAATGTAGTTACCTTGGTCATGAGGTTCCTCTGAATAGCTACCTTGAGCTTCTGAATATACTTGGGCTTCCAAATAAACTTGAGCTTCTTCAGCTTGATTATCGGGCGTCCCCACGGGACCATTGGCTGAAGCTGGTGGGAATCTATGGTTGATAGACGGTGGCCAGTAACTTTGGTGTTCGGGTGGGACATTGACTTCTTCTAGAATCAAAGCTTGGTCATATCTCTGGACTGGGACAATTTCATATCCTGTAGTTGGAGGATTCTTAGTACCCTCCGTGCTCTTTACTTCTCTTTTGAAAATATCAGCAGCAACTTGAAATTCATGACATTGTAATTTTGAATGTTGATTGGTATTGTGTAATTTACACCATCCCAACATAGCGGCTTCGGCCAAGAAAACTCTATCTGCAGGACGGTTCTCTGGAGGTGGCGGGTTATCCAATGGTGACGGAACACATCCATTATTGGGTCCTGTGTTCCAAGACCTCTTCTGATATCCCTGATTGTTGTTACGATACCCATGAGTGTTGTCATGTCCATGTCCTTGATGGGCATCTTGATGATGTGGAGGATTATTTTGATATCCTCGATTGGCACCTGGATGTGCCTGATAGTTTCTCAACATGGATTGCATCTAATTATTCTGATTTCTGAGGTAGGTAACCTCAGTTGACAGCCTTTTCATTTGCTCTACTAGCTCTTTCATTTTGTCTTTCTCTTCTTGAGTCCTCATTTGTGGCACCGTATTCTAGAGATAGACGGGCTGTGTAGCTTGATTCTAGGATAAAGGTACCCCGGGATGGAGAACGAACTGATTAGATGGTGCTTGCATTTGATAAGGCGGTTGCGGAATAGGATTCAATGCTGGAGTTTGCGGATTCCAAGTTGACCCAAGAGTTTGCATTTGATTATTTGTAATCGTCAAGCCTGTGTATAAAGAAGGTCCAGTTATGTTTTGCCCCATATTCTGACTTACTTCCACCGCCTTTGCGTATGCTTGATTCATATCTTCTGGAGTGGGATGAGCTTGTCTCACGAACATTGCGGTTAATGGATCCAAGGCTGCATAGTAGTTTTCCCTCGCATCAGGGACAATGTAAGGAGTTCGTAGCCGTGCGAGAGCTTTCTGAAATCTGTTGTTAAAGGCATGAATGGGTTCTTTATCTTGTCTTCTTACTTCAGTGAACTGGCGGAAAAGCTCTACTGAAGTAATGGGAATGCCAAATTTTCCGATGAAAGCTTCCTTCATTTGCTCCCATGTTCTTATGGATCCAATTGGCAAATGTATGAACCAGAAATGTGCTTCCTCCCCCAAAGAATATGGGAATAGTCTGCAAGCTACGTCTGCATATGCAATTTGTCTATTTCGCAGATTATCTTCGAACATCTTAATATGATCTTCAGCAGAACGATTTGGATCATTAACTTGATACTTAGTGCAGAAGTGCTCCGGGTTCTTCGGCATGTCATGGTAATCTGCAAACTCTAGAGGTGATGGATTAGTAACCAGCCAAGTAGCACCATTAGGAGCAGGTTGGCCTCCTTGTTGACCTCCTGGTTGAGCCATTGCTTGATTCGGTTGCCTCCTCTGATATACAATTATAGGGGTTGCTTGTGGCTGTTGAAGTGTGATAGCTTGAACTGGATGCTGAACAAACACTGGTGTAGAGACTTGAACAGTTTTTGGTTGAGCAAATCTCGAAACACTTGGTGGAGTTCTGAACAAATTTGAAATCTCTATTCCACTTGCTTCTCCTTCACTTGAACAAACTTCTTCTCTTGAACGAACTTCTTTCTTCTTTCTTGCTCGAGTAGGTAGTTCTAACTCCACAAACTCTTTAGACGAACTAGATGCGGACCTCAAAATTCTTTTCAACTTGTCTAGGGAGAACAAGCTAATACGATCTAGGATGTGGCTGATTACTGACGGTGAGGAAGAGGAGCGAGTGGGTGCCTTTGGTTCAACAAATCTCTTTCAATTGCAACTTGAATCTCAATAGCCTTTTCTTCTTCCTCTTCCAACACAAAACAAGTTCGCATATACTGAGCGTAGCTCTCCTTTGTCCTCCACGCGAGATTGTTCAATCCTGTGAGAATGTCTTCTTGATCGTCGTTGAATCCCAAATTAGGCTGCAACACTGGAAAAATCTCTCTATGTGGCAACACCATCTTGACTCATGATAATTTATTCTCCAATGAATTTCTTTTTGATAAAATCCCTTCTTACTTGAATGTGGTTGTTAACTGCGCGAATCCTCAAAAGGCCCTCCTTCTAGCGCCAGTTTCCTGTTGATGTGATTTTCGTGATCGCACCAATCAGCAGAACAAAGTTTCCCAACGGATACCCTATTCTCTCTTGAACAAAGTATTCAGCGTGCTAAGATTGCGAGTAAGATCACACTTTCAACTCCAAGGTTCCTTTAATGCGAATAGACCTAGTTTGGTTGATGTGTATTTGCTGTGTTCTTACGAGGGGACTTACGCAATTGTTCAGAATACGTGTAGTAACAATCAATGTATGCATTTGAAAGGGATTTTTGTGCGAATGATTTGGCCTTGGAGTGCAAATTTCCTAAAACTAACCAAGATGTATACGGAATTTGAATGGCTGCAGAGATTTCTAAATTCTAAATTCTAGTCTAAATGCAAAGGATGTTGTGCTCAACTTCAATGAACTTCAACCAACATTGTCTAGCCTCCTGTTGGACAGCTTCAAAAAGTTAAGTGCAATCTTCAAAGGATATGAAAGGTATTCAAATCACGATTCAATAATGCAACTACCATCATAATGATGCATAACTACACATGAACCTTGATCGAAGTTAAGTGTAAAGTGTTCCAGTTGACCACGCAAGACGAGCTTACCATCAGCAAGATCGTTAGTGGTATGGATAAAGAAGCTCACTTACATTAAGCATAAACATCCATATCTAATTACTAGCATGAAATTAAATCCTAGTTGAAGTCAAAGGAAGAAGAAACCTCACAAACTACTCACAACAAAGTTCGAATTCACCATCAATGAAATGCTTTATTATGATTAGCCTTTTGTGACAATCTCTTACAAAATTCTCAAAGGGAGAATTCCCCTTCTTCTTCAACAATGCAATGAAAACTAATCTAACTCAAAAAAAATCTACTCTCTATTTTGCTTCAAAATCCACTATGCTGACTACTTCTGATTCTGACTATTAGATTACAAATGAGGGGGACTCCCCCTTATATAGTTGGCTAGTCTCAATGGATGGTCCAGATTGAATTACAACGGAGGGCTCAGATCGAGCCACCTCAGTCCTAGACGAGTTTGCCCTAAAAACCGCCAGAAGGTGGAGTGGTGTCATAAATGCTCCCAAAAATAGCAGATACCCCCTTGACCACCATGAGCAATTAATGCCCACTACCCTTCTAGAAGATTCTCGTCTATGACTCGGATTCCTTTGCTCTTCTCTCTGACCGCATACGCTAAGAATCGCGCCAGCACCTCGTCAACCTCCTCCTCAGAAATTGATGGAGTAAGATTCAGCTGATATTCTAGAATGGCCACCATTTGCTCACGCTTTTCACATGACTTTCCCTAAGCTTCGATAGAATCTTGCGTACTCTGAATAATTGTTGAGAACGTAGAAATGTTTTCAAAGTCTAGCTGGGAAAACGTCCTCATCTCAGAAAAGAAAGGCTGAAGTCTTGCTTTTAATCCTTCCACCTCCACTTCCTCATGAGTTAGCCTTCTTGTGAACAACGCATCCAACGTGTTGAGGATGCCTTCGTGGATATTCCTCATTGCCTTCTTGATCCTAGTGGACTCCATAGCTGCTGTGTAGAAGAAACTCTTTCCAGTGAACGCTGTTGAATGCCATCCACGAAAATCATACCTGTCACCTGCTTGGATTACTCCTTCATTCACCAGAGTTTGCGTGGGCACACGCATGAAAACAGCAAGGCGAGGGATAGTTTTGTCTTGAAAAATGTGGGTGTCTCCCCAAGCTTGCTCGACGTCATCTAGGCGTGAAAGGATGCCAGATGCACTCTGAAATGCTGAGACAAGATCGGCCATGAATTTTTCTGCCTCGATACGGACACCGCTTATCCACTTGTCTCCTTCTCGCACTGCTCTCCTTATCTACTCAAGCCCACTGATTGGCTCTCGTGGCAATTCGGACAGAAGTTCTACCACTGGATCCCCTTGAGCAACTGGATGTGCCAAATGTTGCACATACTCAACTAACGCCCTGTGCTCCTTCTTCAATCTTTTGTACTTTCCTTCCTTCTTCACCAGCCTGTCCTTCAATGCCTGAAATGAACTTTCAACTTCTTCGACCACTTGCGTTCCGGAAGGACATCCTAATTCGACTGTGGTGATCGTATAGTTTTTTGGCATGGCATCACTTAAACTATAATCTTCTCTTGGAACAGCAATGTGAAGGCTGCGTGAACCTGCCTCATTGGTTTCCATCCTTGTGTACTTTCTTGCTCTTTTCCTTTTGGGCGACTTGCTTGTTCTGTTCAGAAGTTCTTCCATTTCAACCGCTAGATCAGCATCATCATCCTGGTCCCTTCTGATTGCCTGTGAAAGCTAGTTGCGTTGAATGTCGTAAATAATGAGGGGTTGCTCTTTAGTTGCCTCCAATTCCCGAACTTCCTCTCGAGCGGTATTCTGTTGAGGCTCAATTATTTCAACGTTCTGATCACTTCCCTCGTGAGCTCCAATGTCTTCATCTCCGAAGGAATAGTCAAAGTGGCTGTCCGTATCCGTTTCTTCCCCTTCATCTGGTTTACTAGCACCTTTAGGATCATTAACGCTGTGGGTATCCAACTCCCTTGGCATTGGTTGGTTAACTTCCCCGACCTCTGGCTCTTCATTCCCTCGAGCCCTCTGATCAGCAAATAATGAAACTTCACGCACACTAGAGGAATGGGACACCAACTGAGTAGATGACGTGTCCTCCGATCCTTGAGGCTCTGGCTGAACAGGTTCCTCTTGCTGTGGTTGTGACTCTTCTTGTGGTGGTTGTGGCTCCGGAGGCTGGGCAATTTGTTTCTTTCTTTTAGCTACCGCTGGTGGCCTTTTATCACCCATGAGGTCGTATGTGAAGGCAACTGACCTCCTCCTTAATCTGTGAACACGCTCTTCTACCCAGGCCCTTGTGAAAGTCAGGACGGGAATAGACAAGGTGTCTAAATCCGCGATCTCTGGCTCGGCCCAATCTACTGGTGGGATCGGTGTGTTCTTTACTACTTCATAATCCAGGTGAGTTACCCTAGTATCCTCCTCGACTTGATCTAGCACCTGGATCACTTCACATTCTCTAATCATCTTGAGTGGCAACCTTGAAAACGTTCTTTTCCTAATTTCATCCTCACTTCCAGCATTCGCCCAAAAATCTTCCAAGTGAGCCTTGTGTCTGTACTCCACGCCTTGTACTGTTCCAATTTTTCCCTTAGGATCAAAATCTTGTCGGCTGGTATGAAGGGTCAACTTATAGAATTTCAATTCATCTTCATCCTCCTTGGCCGCCTGCAAAGTGAGGCATTCCTCAAGTGAGTTTCCCAACACAATGGGAAAATGAAAGCCTCCCTTCTTCTTTCGCCTTATGATTTTGTCGAAGGCCACCAATTGCCTAGACAACTCGAGTAGTACCATCCTGTTGGTGGGGTACCTAGGTAATTTGTAGACATATGAATTGTACCCCGATAGCCTCAAATAAGTAAATTTAGGGAATTGGACAAACCAACACCCATATTCTTCTATCAGCATTTGAGCATCCTCGGATATCCTCTGTTGTAACCTCTGCTGAAGGGTCCTTGTGATATACATGGTAAAGGCATCATTAACTCTCTTGAAGTCACCCGTGTGCGTGAGGTGCAACTTGTTGACGTGGTTTTTGAGACCGCACCAACACAGAATAAAGTCTCCCAATGGACGCTCTATCCTCTCTTGAACAAAGTATTCAGCATGCTAAGATTGCGAGTAAGATCATGCTTTCAACTCCAAGGTTCCTTGAGTGCGAATAGGCTCAGTTTGGCTCGATGTGATATTGCTGGTATGTCAAGGGGACTTACACAATTGTTCGACGGCTAACAACAAACAGTAGATTAAGGGCTTTTCGTGTGATTCAAATGATTTGGCAGGTAAGCACAAGTTTCCTAATTCTAACCGGAAATGAACTGAATTTAAAAGGGTGTAGGGCCTAAGAAGTTTATGTTCTATTCTAAATGCAGGATATGTGGAGCTTCATTTCGATAGACTTCAACCGGATTTCACCTAGCCTCCGTCGGACAGCCTCAGCAAAATCGGTGCAATCTTCAAGGGAAATAGCAAAAGATGTTCAAATTATGACTTAACATGCATACACCATCACAACGACGCATATAAGCATATAAATCACAACCGAAGTTAAACTCAAGATAATGTCCAGTCGACCACACAAGGCGAACTTATCATCAACAAGCCGCTAGTGGTATGGAATAAAGCGAAGCTATCTCAATAAAACATCACACACCAAAGTATGCTACTTGCATGAATTTAATCTACTTGGATACGAAAGGAAGAAGAAACCTTGCTAGCATTTCATGACAAGACGAATTCCATCATCAATGAAAAGATCTATTATCATAAAATGTGTTACACAACAATCTCCTCAAAAGTTTTCAAAGGGAAAACTTTCTTTTTCCTCAAATGATGCAAAAATGCTCTACAATGCTACACTATCTAGCTCTAATGCTTTCTCTCAATGTCTACTCGATTCACTCCCTCTACTCTAATTCTGGG
>VDFB02167843.1:39836-127322 GCA_007258455.2 Sequoia sempervirens
AGTCTTAGGAAGGAATCTTCCTAGTTAGTGTTAGTTGTTACTAAATCTATCTTTTGGCATTTAATGCTTGTCCCCTAAGTCATTTAATATTTGATGGGGTAGTTATCTCATTATATAGGATTAAGACACATGTCAAGATCTTGTCTAATCTTATCTCACATTTTTCCTTTATAAGCAAGGCATCATTTGTACATCCTAGACAATTCAGTTTAGTTGAGTTAGTCTTATATATCACTGCAATCTTGAGTATTGCATATTGGCTATATCTTGTGTCCATTATTGGAAATTTGTGTTCTTGCTTTCCCCTCTTGTAGAAGGTTGTTTTTGGTTTTTCCAGGTGATCCTAGAGGCTTGATTCCTTGAGTGACTCTAACATGGTATCAAAGCTTCAAAATTGCAAAACCCCTTCTTAGATTTGAGGGTGATTAGAGCTTGAACCCAATTTGATTGTTGATGTGAAACATAGTTCTCCAAGTAGACTTCAACCCATTTATTCACTATTTCTATTTGTCCATCTATTTGTGGATGATAGCCTATGCTAGGAATGAGTTTTTTCCCAGCCAAATGAAATAGTCATTACAAAAAAGAGATCCTATCTCTATAACTGACAATATTTTTAGGCAACTCATGCAACCTAAACACTTCTCTAAAGAATAAATCTACCACCTAATGTGCTTTGAATTTTAAAGAATGGAAAATAAGTGTGCATACTTAGTTAACCATTCCACGACATAAATGCAATATTTCCCCTATGCCTTGGGAAGGCCTATGATAAAATCCATGGATATACTTTCCCTTTTGTGATTGAAATTTGAAACAAGCAATGGCTGAAGAAAACCTTCCGAAAAAACACGATCTGTTTTGTTTTGTTGACATGTCAAGAATTCTTTGATGTGTTTGAGGAGATCCTTATTAAGGCCCTTCCATGAGAACCTTTCCCTAGTTTGTATGTAGGTCTTGTAAAATCTTGGGTAACCTGCTAGTGGTGCATCATGAAAAGCCCTCAAAATCCTCTCCTTCATTTGAGATTCAAGAACTAGGAAGATTTTTCTTTTTACAAAGAATGAGACCATCTGCTACTACAAATCCATCTTCCCTCACATTCCTATTAAAGAGAGAAGCAAATGCATTTCTAACATATTTTGTCATAATAATGACCTTCTAATTAGCAAAAACAACAAAAGTAGAGCATAGAGTAGGCCTTCTAGAAAAAGCATCAACAAATACAATTTTTTTTCCTCTCATGTACTTTATATCAAAATTGTAAGCTTGGAGCTTATCCATTTTTGTTGCTTGCCATTCAAGTCACATTGAATAAAGAACTTCAAGCTATTATGATCTATCTTTACCACAAATCTTCCACAGATCGAAAATTGTTGGAACTTGGCCAAGGAATGCATGATTGGCAACATCTATTTGTCATAGATAGAGAGTTCCTTTTCTAATTATTTCAATTTCTTACTTTCAAATGTTGTAGGATATCCCTTCTACACCAAAATAGCTCCAATTCCTTCTCTTGAAGCATCGCATTCTACAACTAATGGTTGTGAGAAATTTAGGACAGCAAGAACAAGGCATGAACTCACTACCTCCTAAAATTTATCAAAAGCTTCTTGGGTTCCTTTGTCCATGTGAAAGCTCCTTTGTACTATCAATTAAAGTTGTTTCTAGCTATGAAAATCCCTTGAAAAATCTCATATAATAGCTATAAAGGCCATTGAATTTCCTCATTTGTGTCAATGTGATGGGAGAAGGCCAATCCAAAATGGCTTGAATCTTTTATTGATCCACTTGAACACCTTGAGCACTAATGACATGGCCCAAGTACAAGATCTCTATCAACCCAAACTCATGTTTTGATTCTTTTGCAAAGAGGGTTTGTTATTTCAATATCCCTAGGATGGTACTTAGATGCTTCAAATGATATTCCCTAGTCTCGTAAATTGAAATGTCATCAAAGAAAAATAATACAAATTTTCTTAATTGATTGTTGAAAACATGGTTTATGCATGATTGGTAAGTAGTTGGTGTATTTTTTAAGTTAAAAGGCATGACTAAATATTCAAAATGCCTGAAATGACACCTAAATGTTGTTTTACACACATCTTCATCTCTTACACAGATCTGATGGTAGCTTGATCTCAAATTAATTTTAAAAAAATACATAGTTGAATAGTTCCATATAATTCATCAATTAGCTTATCAATCCTAGGAATGAAGTACTTGTTTTTTATGGTATTCTTGTCCAAAGAACTATAATCAATACACATCCACATGGTGCAATCATTTTTATTCACAAGAACCAAGGGTGAGGCAAATGGGCTAGAACTAGGCCTGATGTGCCCCATCTCCAAGAGCTCTTTGATGAATATTTTGTCTCTTCGTTGTACATTCTAGGGTGGTGGTTAGGAAGGGTCATGACAAGCTTAGAATCTGATTCCAACTCTATAATATGCTAGAATCCTCTATCAGGTGATAATATTGGAGGCAAATCACTAAACATCATACAATGCTTATTTATAAAATCTTGAATATCAACACGATAAGTGCATTGCTTACCTATGGATAAATTTGTAAGCATAATCAAACAGTTTGCTGCCCTAGAAACTTGTCCCTTGCAAAATTAATTTTCCATCCTTTTAGTTGTTACCACTTGCGGTGCTCCACTAGAAATTCCTATGCACCACATCTTGAACTTCATATGTAAACTTGAGCTCTATGGATTGATACCTTTGTGAAAACTCACCAAGGGAATGCAACTATTGTACACACAAAACCATGTTAGTTTCTCCTAACCCCACAACATAAAAATCTTCACATACCTTATGATCTCCCATGGCTATGTTGAGTTGCTGGATTATTTTGGTGCATAGAATTGTGAACCCATCAACAACAATGACATTGAATCCTTCAATTTCTTCAACTTTCAAACCTCTTTTGACCACCAAACCTTCATCAATGAAATTATGGTTTGCTCCACTATCAATTAGCACCATTATTCACTGTCCAAACAGCACTCCTCAAACCTTGAATGGATGATATTTAGGTGCTCCTAAAAGAGATAAAAGTTTCTCACTATATGTTCTTTCATCCTTCACAGTTTTAGGTGGATGTTCCTCTATGGTTGGTTGTGACTCAAGTTCTTCCAAATATGAATCATAATAAAATATTATTTCTATATGATGGATTTTCCCTTTATCAAGGCATCTATGACTTGGTTCACATGGTTCCTTGCAAGAAAAGCATAGTTTCTTTCTTCTAAGTTCATTTCTCTTGTAGTCATCTCTCCTCTTGGTTGTAGGCTGTGGAGGTGTGATCTTCTATGGATGTGAGTAAGATCCCCCTTTCTGAAAAAAATTCTTTATGCTGCACAAAAGTGGGTGCTTTGGATTGAGATAAAAAATTTCTCTTAAGCACAAATGGCTCAAGTGTTAAAGCTCTTTTTATTGCTTATTGTAGAGAAATAGGTGCAAAAGACTTAACATTACCTTTGAGGGGTTCCAACAACCCTTCAACAAATAGAAAAGTGATTCATTTTTTAGAAATGTCAGGAACCCTCACTACAATCTGTTGAAATTTAATAACATGAGATTCCACTAAGTGTTGTCAGATATCCACAAGTTCTTTGAACTACTCATCCTTGTCCTTTCACTCAAAGTGGTCCAAAATCCTTTGACCGAATTCATCAAATGTTTGCACAAGCCTATGTCCTTGTGTGACCAAACCATGGTGCCACTAACCATAAGCAGCACCTTCTAAATGCACCGTAGCAAACTGAATACCATATTCCTCCTCCATAGGACTCAGAATAAAATAATTTTAAATTTTTTGCAACCAAGCCTTAGCAGAAAGCTTGTTGCTGTTATCAAAGATGGAAGCATTCAACTTATTTGTTCTTCATTGCAGCATTTTCTTTCCATTTTTACTGCTATCCATGGTTTTTCTCTCAAAGATTCTCATAGCCATGTGTCTTGGTAACTAGCAAAAGCTATTGCATTTTTTAAGGATATAAATTGACCTAGGTACTCAAAATCTTTGCCAACCCCTTATATGGTGGAATCTTCTAGCTTCTGTCCTCCCTCTCTCTCCCTCTTTCTTCAAAAACAGAGTTTGATGACTTTGGCATGGAATTTCCAGTAGGTTTGTTATTTGTAAATATACCCCCTTCTCCTTGAGATGCTTTAGTGGGTTCTTGATTTTTCAAGTTTTCTATAGCGTGCAAAAGTAGTTTCATTATGCATCTTGTCTTTGATACAACCTAACCATGTTCTCATAGAGGAAGTTGCCCTTTTCCTCAGCTGCTAACTTATACTTTCTTCTTTCCTCTTCTGCCATATCTTCCTCTTTATCTAGATCTTGGGTTTGCAACTTCTTTTTCTCTCTTCTTTGATATCAAATCTTTCTTTCACTATGATGCATCCACCATTTGGCTTACTCTTTAGGCTAGCAAGATCAAAGCTCTAATACCACTATGACAGCTAAAAAAATATGTAAAAAATACTAAAATCTGAAATATTGTAATGAGTCTTAACCAAAATGAATAAATCTAAAATATCCACAACACACATTCATATGGATTGCTCATATAAACTAGTTGGAATAGACTATTTCATTTAAATAACTCATTCAATGATTACCAAGATATGTTACTTTAGATGTTTGTTGATAGCAAAGATTACAATGATCACAATTATATTTAGAAAATACTTAGAATGTTGAAATGCCCAAACACTAAAATCTTCCTAGCTACTGAAAATCTCCAACTTGAAGCGCAAATGCAATCTCCATGTGAAGTTTCCCTTAGGAATCCAAAGGAGTTTATTCCTCCAAACTCCAAGAAACCAATGGGGTTTTTTCTACCAATTTCCAAAGCCGAAGGTTTTTCATCGTCAAATCCCACAAGTAAACCAAATTACTCAACTCTAAAATTTAGGTTTTGTTGCTATGACATCCAAAGATGATCCAAACTAATGAAGTTGTCTACCTTATATAGAGGATGAAGGCCTAGCATGGGCCCAAAGTTTCCTACCATTTTATGACATTCAAACATGAGACCACTACTAGCATTCCTAGTTGGCAATGGTGATGAATGAAGTCCTTCATTTGAATGGTACGGTTCCATGAAGGTCCATTCTTGAGTGTGGGGATCCAAGGAAACACATAACCAAAGGATGAAATGGTTGGAGGGAGTGATGATCAAGGGTTGGCATACCTAACTACACATGAAAGTGAAAATCCACGGATCTGAAAAAAAAGGAGTGGAGGCTAGGGATTGGGGTCTTGGAATATTTGGTCTTGGTAGGGAAGCAAGGAATGGAAAAAAGGTATGATGATATAAGAAATTCCAAAATCTCACCCAATGTTGGAAAATGACTCAAACAACCTCGTACTCGAAATAAAGGACATTAAATGTTGGGACTACACTTCAAGCCACAAGAAAAAGGTAAGAGAAAGAAGTTGTCAAAGTGTTTTGCGAGAGTTATTACACCCATGGCAACATGAGTAGATTATATCCTCACCTTCACCCAAGAACAAAGGTATTAATTCAAGATGGAAAAGGCAACCAAGATCAAGAGGAAAATAGTTAATGCAACTTTAGTCCAAAAAGCATTGATAAGAGAGGAAGCGATCCAAGAGGATTTGGGTCACTCAAAGGCTCATAATTCTATCAATGCTCTCATGGCATGAACGGATATGTCAACTTCTTACTCATCATCTACAACATACATTATACAGAAGAGAGTGTCATGATGCTCATATGGCAGGCCCAATGGTTTACAAATGAAACAATCAATATAAAATTTTACCAACTTAGTGGTTGGTACTCATGACACCACATAGTGATCACCTCCTTATTATGTATAAACATTGTTGAAGCACAAAGGATATGACTTGGGCATGGTCAAGCCAAGGTCAACCAAGAAGTAGGATGAAGTAGTCCATTGTTGGAATTATAGTTTACATAGTCTCCGATTACTCTCCAAGTAGCCGAGTAAACTCCAAAAAATTTGCATTGCGAGTAATTTCTGCTTTTACTCGCAGGTAGTATGCAGATGGATTTTCTCCTATCAAATTATTGAGTAATCGCTAGTAGCTCGCAAAAAACCCACAAACTTGGCATGTTTGTGTGTGTATAAATATGTCTGTGTGTGTATATGCATGCAAACTTGGCATCCTGTGTATGTTTATAGATATGTATGTGTGCATAGTGCATTCCTGAGTATACACATACATAAATATCCACACACATTTGTCGAGTATTTTTCGAGTATTTTCTGTGTTTTTCCCGAGTCAAAATTTTTGGGGTTGTCGAGTATTCTCCGATTCCGAGTATGTAAACTATGGTTGGAATCACATGACACAAGATGAGAAGCTCCTTCAAAATAACAACAATCAGTAGAATAATGCATCCAAGGGTGTCCATAAAGTATACATCAAAGAACTTCAAGGCCACCTGTGATGTCCCTTTCTAGAACATTCTTGATTTTTTCCCTAAAACAATAATTCCAACTTAAAACGAAAATTGCATTATATTTATAAATATAACTTTATCTAAAATGATGAAATTTTATTATAATATTTAGATTTATAACTTATGCAATAATTCTAAAAACTAGAACTTATCTTGATTTTATGCAATAATTCTCCTTCAAAATACGACGATAATGGCTTTGTCAAATATTATGAATTAATTAAAATATTTAGATTAATAATTCATATCATAGGTCTGAAATTAAATCATATCTTGAAATTCTTTGGAAGTGCTTTCAAATCTGCTGAATTAGAGGTTTCCGTCCCTAACTCAACAGTGGCAATATCAAGGGTTTTTGTCCTTAACTTGCCAAGAGTATACAAGGGTTTTCATCCTCCTTGATCAAGATTTAGGTTTTCTTCCGAACTTGATAAGAGAAATAAGGGTTTTCCTCCTTAATCTCTCATGAACTTGGAAGGATTTTCATCCTCCCTATTTGCAAGACACTTCCTCAAATTCAAGACTAATTGCTTGATGTATCGATAGACTTATTGTTGTCTGCTTGATTGATCTTTTTGATATTTTGATTTCTTGATTTATTGATGGATAAATGAGTGATAATTATTGATTGAATATCAATGAACTGATTTCCCTCTATATCCATTTCTTGAAGGAGTCACCACCCTTCACAATAAAAGAGTCACCACCCTTCTTTTCTGCCTTTTGAAAATAATAATTTATTTCCAAATTGATTGATTGAATTCATTCCCCATTTGATGATTTCTCCACAAGGAAATGATCTCCCTTTTACATCTTATTATTGAGGGAGTCAAAACCTTTCATAGTTGAAGTCACAACCTTTCACATTAGAAGGAGTCACATAGCATTTATTGTTAATTGTTTTCTTCCTCCCTTCTTCTCCTAGAATGATCCCTCCTTTATACCTTATTGGTGAAAGAGTCACCACCTTTCCCCATCCTTGGAAAATATAATTTAATTTTAATTAAACTCTTTCGTTGGTGCTTCCTTATGAATATTGTTGGCCCCTCCTTGCATTGATTTTTATGATATTGCCTAGTCAATGATTTAATATGCAACAATTTGGATATTTTGATGGGGCATGACAGTCTTCCCTTCCCAAGATTGCTTATCCTCAAGAAATTCTAATTTCGGATGATCATGTTCAAGATGGCTCTCAATAGGAAATGACACATGCAAGAAATTCTTATAATATTCTTTACAAGATGCATGACATAAAAGTACATTCTTTTTGGGTTTATCAAGCAAGGCAACCACTACGCCAAAAGCTGGGACTAATGGTGAATTGCACCCATCAGCGTTTAAGAGTGGGTTTTTCATCCTACCAAAGTGCCAACCATGCCAACCCCCTTGTGGACACATGGCTATTGACCCCACCACCTGGTTCAAGTACACACTTGCCAGCATGAGAGAGGAATGTTCATCAGGGTTTAGCCAAAATTTGGCCCCACCATCTAGTTAGGGGACACGCCCACCAACATACTGGGTTTTCATCCATTAGGGACATTACATGCCCACCACACTCCACAAGGCTCATTACTTGGAGAAATGTAATGGGATAGTCTATGTGATCCATTTCCTATCCATCATAATTTTGTGTACTTATGATCATAACCAAGGGTGCTAACCAAGACTACACCCAACTCAATGAAATTGTTGATGGATGACAATTTTCTAATATGTTGCAAAGTAGGTTGTTTTAGTCACCAATTCTTCACTCAACCCCTCTTATTTAGTTTCAATTATTCTTATTTGAATCTTTCTAAAGTTACCAGGATCTCAAATCAATCTTGGAAATATAATGAATCTTGCAATGTATTTCTTTAACTGGTTGTTTGTTAAGTCTCACCAAACAACTTTGTCTTTTTCGTCTTCCATAGTTTTGCTTGACTTCCCTTTTTCCTTTGCAAAACTTCTTGAGTCATATGTAACTCTGCTAATGGCTTGGTCTTTGCAACTTCTAACTTTCTTGGGAATTGTATTTTTTTTAATGAAAATCTATTTCACAATTCAACTTTTGTTGTGCTACTTTGATATTATCACAAGATGCAAAAATTGAACCAGGATATGTTTTTGCCTTTAATTCAAAAGTTTGTTATCCCAATAACTCTCAACAACATAACCAAGAGTTGGAAATTTGCAAGGTTTGTAATTTAAGATAAGTTTTCTCTCATTTCATTACCACAAAGATCTTGGGAAATGAATAAACTCTTGATTACCATTGTTGAAATCCAAAATGATGGAAAAATGTTATTTCCTTCATCATGACAAATTATGAGGGTGTTATGAATACCAAGATCCCACTCCTTTGTGCAAAGCCAATTATGCATTTGAGTTAAAGGATCTAGGTATCCTTTACTACAAGTTGTATCTTTCACCTTTTTTCCTTAGGGTACTTTTCATGATGAAAAAATGTTGAAATGATATAATGAAAAGTAATCCACATTGTTATTGTCCTTTTCATGCTTTGAATTGTCCTTGTAGGAATTATTGGAATTATCCTCTTCATCAAGCTTCAAATACCTCAAGGTAACTATCTCCATTTTTTCCTCAAGCATGATGAAGTGACAACTTGGTGAATGCATCTGTCCTTTTATCTTTACCTTGTAGACTAGCAAGATTAATACTATGATGCCATTTGTAATGTCCCTTTCTAGAACATTCCTGATTTTTTCCTTGAAAAAATATTTCCAACTTAAAATGAAAATTGCATTATATTTATAAATATAACATTATCTAAAAGGATGAAATTTTATTGTAATATTTAGATTTATAACTTATGCAATGAGTCTGAAAAATAGAACCTATCTTGATTTTCTGCAATAATTCTCCTTCACACTGGGATGATAATGGCTTTGTCAAAAATAATGAATTTATTATAATATTCAAATTAATAATTCATAACATAGGTCTGAAACTAAATCATATCTTGAAATTCTTTGGAAGTGCTTTCAAATTTGCTGAATTAGAGGTTTTCATCCCCAACTCAGCAATGGCAATATCAAGGGTTTTTGTCTTTAACTTTCCAAGAGTATTCAAGGGTTTTCGTCCTTAAAACTCTTAGTCCACCTTGGAGGGTTTTTATCCTCCTTGATCAAGATTTGGGTTTTCGTCCAAACTTAATAAGAGAAATAAAGGTTTTCATCCTTAATCTCTTGTGAACTTGGAAGGATTTTCGTCCTCCCTATTTGCAAGACACTTCCTCAAATTCAAGACTGATTGTTTGTTGTATTGATAGACTTATTGTTGTTTGTTTGATTGATCATTTTGATTGCTTGATTGCTTGATTTCTTGATGGATAGATGAGTGATAATTGCTGATTAAATGTCAATACACTGATTTTCTCTTTATATCCATTTCTTGAAGGAGTCACCACCCTTCATAATAAATGAGTCGCCAACCTTCATTGCTGCCTTTTGAGGATAATAATTGTAATGTCCCCTTCTCAGCAGTGAGCAGCTCAGATGACTGTAAGCCTATCTCGGAGACCTGTAGGCTAGTCGGAAGTTGGAATTAGGGTTTCCAATCTTCTAGGGGGATGTTTTTGCATTTTTCAATGATTTGCACTTGGAATTGGGGATTTTGTATTGAGGATTCTTTCTGGGTTTTCAGAAAGCTTCGCAATGGTATAGCATGCATCTTGATCTGAGCAACTTTTTGAATTTACTATTTTTAGTAAATTTTATTTTTGGGCAGTGGTCCTGTTGGCTTTAGCACAGTTGGCTTTCCTCTTCTGGTAGTTCAATTGGTGGTGTTTTTTTGGCTTTATGGCAAAATTATTAATGGATATGGAATTATTTAAGTTGCTAAGGTTATATTTTAATATTATGACCCCTTGGCCTAGTATTATAACTTAATGTTGTTTTGAAAAGGGGACTCAGTGGTGGACGCCTCATCAGGAGGTTAATTAAAATACTTCTAAGGCCAAAAATTATATTTGGAGGAAATGGACACCAACCTTGGGGAAGACATTATTTAATTAAAAGGATTATTATGTTCTTGAAAAAAGGGACATCATCTTGTGGAGGGAAAAAGAGTTAATTTGAATTTGAGTTTTGGCGCACTTCTTGAGGCTCTAGAAGGTCTTCACAAAATTATAAAAGGAGGCGCTAGTTCTTCATTTGCTCATCCATGAAAATTATATCGTTATGCTGCCGGAATGGTGAGAGAGTTGCTTCGAGGAAGGCATACCTCCTAGCTTGGCTTAGCTTCTTGCTTGAAAGATAGCAACTAGTTGAGATATAGCTGTTCTTAATCCTTGAGAGCAGATTGAGTGCATTGTAGTTGATATTTCTTGCATTTCTGTCAGTTTTGGAGTTGCTGGTTTAGCATAGCTGATTGTAGTTTTTATTTATATGTCTTTGAATAATTCTTATTTGGTTCTAGGTATTCAATAAATGTGTTTTGCAGCCTGGGGCGACCCTTCTTGGAGATTTTCAGAATTTAATATTAAGTGTGTGATTTTTGGGAAATAAATCGCCCTTCTTGAGGGCCGTACCATTCAAGGAGTGCTTGGGAGTTCGTGCAAAAATAAATTATGATTTTTGTTTCCAGTTTCTCAGTCCTGTCTTGGTTGCCATCATTCTAGAGTCCTGTTGCATCTGATTTGAGGTCATTTGGTGAGGTATTGAGAATTTGGTGAGCATATTTGTGAGTTGTCTTGTTGGTTGTTGGTTATGCATTTCAGCTGCTGGGTTGTCAGAAATCAGATTGTAGAAGTTGTCTTTGGGGTTGGGATTTAGTGTAGCTTAAGTCATTTGATGATAGTAAAGACATATTCAATAATTGCAGCATTGAGACACTTAAATACATTGATATTGGCAGGAGTTCTATCACTTTGTAAGGCTGAACAGTAGTACTGTCAGCTACTTCATTTCTTTCTAAGTTTATTATAATTCCCACGGCTGTGGAAGAGACTAGCCTTTGCTTAGTCTTCATTGTATTGCATTTGGATCCTCAGCACCATATGTTAGCACCTCACCCATCCCGGGTCCTGAGTGCACATTCCTGGTGTTTGAGTTACTTTCAGCATTGCATCATTATCAATAGATCCTCTGTCATATGGTAGCGCCTTACCCACCTCGGGTTTGGAGTGCACATGCTTTGCGTTGAGTTTACATTTCAATATTGCATCATTTACAATAGTTCCTCCGCCATATGGTAGCGCCTTACCCACCTCGGGTTTGGATAGCACATTCTTGGTGTTGAGTTTTCCTTCAGCATTGTATTACTTTCCAATACTGTTTTGGTTAAAACTAGCTGGCGTGGTTTTGAACAGCACCAACCACGAGAATAAAGTCTCCCAGCGGACACTCTATCCTCTCTTTGAACAAAGAGTATTCAGCATGCTAAGATTGCGAGTAAGATCATGCTTTCAATAAAGAGTTCCTTGAGTCGCGAATAGGCTCAGTTTGGCTCGATGTGATATTTCTGGTATGTCAAGGGGACTTACACAATTGTTCGACGACTAACAACAAACAGTAGATTAAGGGCTTTTCGTGTGATTCAAATGATTTGGCAGGTAAGCACAAGTTTCCTAACTCTAACCGGAAATGAACTGAATTTAAAAGGGTGTAGGGCCTAAGAAGTTTATGTTCTATTCTAAATGCAGGATATGTGGAGCTTCATTTCGATAGACTTCAACCGGATTTCACCTAGCCTCCGTCGGACAGCCTCAGCAAAATCGGTGCAATCTTCAAGGGAAATAGCAAAAGATGTTCAAATTATGACTTAACATGCATACACCATCACAACGACGCATATAAGCATATAAATCACAGCCGAAGTTAAACTCAAGATAATGTCCAGTCGACCACACAAGGCGAACTTATCATCAACAAGCCGCTAGTGGTATGGAATAAAGCGAAGCTATCTCAATAAAACATCACACACTAAAGTATGCTACTTGCATGAATTTAATCTACTTGGATACGAAAGGAAGAAGAAACCTTGCTAGCATTTCATGACAAGACGAATTCCATCATCAATGAAAAGATCTATTATCATAAAATGTGTTACACAACAATCTCCTCAAAAGTTTTCAAAAGGAAAACTTTCTTTCTTCTCCAAATGATGCAAAAATGCTCTACAATTGCTGCTATCTGGCTCATGCTCTCAATGTCTACTCGATTCCTAGCCTCTACTCTAATAAGATTACAAATGAGGGGGACTCCCCCTTTATATAGCTAGCCAAGTCCCAAAAGGCGGCTAGGGTTACAATCAATAGAGTGGCCAGAATCGTGCCACCTCAGCCCTAAATAATATTGCCCTAAAAACCGCCACAGAAGAGAGTGGGGTAATAAATGCGCCATAATGTCCACCATCATCCTTCTAGAAGATTCCATTTGTAGATGCGTTCACACTGCTCTCGATCTTCTTTCTTGGCGTTGTTCTTTGATTTCTTCCACTTGAGGGTTTTCATTCTTCTTTTCATCTTAAGCCTTGAAAATGTTTCTTCAACACTTAGCCATTTTCTTGCAAATTTTCCTCCTTCGAGATTGAAACTCATCTTCATCGTGCTTCACCACTTCCAGACATCGTGCTCAGGCTTCAACGTTTCTCCTGCAAACAAGCAAGGAGAGGGGTATTAGAATACTTCATGATATAAATCCAACTTACTTACCTGATCCTCACGCTCCAACTTTCAAGCGTTCATCGCCAACTTTGCGTTCAAGTTCATGCCTTAGACAAACTTCATCTTTGAGAAATTTATTTCACCTGCTGGAGCTCTGATAAC
This sequence comes from Sequoia sempervirens, assembly GCA_007258455.2. Lineage (NCBI taxonomy): Eukaryota > Viridiplantae > Streptophyta > Pinopsida > Cupressales > Cupressaceae > Sequoia > Sequoia sempervirens. The sequence goes on from VDFB02167843.1 coordinate 53,084, forward strand.
CTCGATTTTATTCATTTCTGGCTCAAGTAAACTATCTTCACGAAGGATTGAAGCAAATTCACCTAGGCAGTTTCTTTCAAATTCATCCTCTGGAGGGTCTTACCCTGAAAACACATTTTCTTCATTTTTTTGCCTTAGAAAATTTTTAAATTTTCCTTAGGAAATTCATCAACCTGGCTCCAATCACAAATATCCATCCTGAAGGCCGCAGCAAAGCATGGAAGGCTTTAAAATCAACTCCTCATCGACAATCTTCGATACCCAGAAGAAAATTTTCTCCAGAACGCGTCGAATCCATGGGTACCCAACGAACGGGTTCATTTAATTTTCTCTGAATTTTGAACCTTAGAAAATTATTCTCTGTGAAATTTAAATTCGTTCTTCACATCTGTGGAGATTTCTTGTTGCTCTGACTTGGAAAATTTTTATTGTTCCTGCACTGCCAGCATCTTTATCTTCGACAAATTTTACTCATCACATGAAATTCTTATCATCTCAGAGTCTAGGCGCATTTTCCAGAGGAAGAAAATATTTTGCCTTAAAGAAATTTTAAATCACCTTGCATTTTGAAAATTTGCCTTAGAAAATTTTATTTGACTCCTCAATCACTCTGCCTGTGGTGGAGAAAATTTTATTTTGCTTCACTGGGAAAATTTTCCTCGCAAGCACAACATATTTTATTTTTCACCTGGCGACTTCCAACGCCTAGGCAAATTCTCCAACAGTTTTAAAAAATATATTTTATTCTTACTTGAGGCGCCTAGCACACTTAGCATTTTATTCTCAACACCTCACACATATCACTCACCACGCCTTAGGAAATTACTCACTTCACACGCCTTAGAAATATTTTCTAACACTTCACACGGCTTAGGAAATTTTCTAACACTTCACCACCTTCATCACCCTTGGCGCATTGAGAGGAAATTCAAAAATTCCGTCCAATACTGATCTTCACCATCTCACACGCCTAGCAAAAATCCTCTAAGACATCACCTTAGGCGCGTTTTAGGCCAGGAGAAGAATAACGCCTAGCATTTACCACCTTTCACCATGTCTAGGCAATATTTTCATCTCATTTACCACCCTCAGTTACCTTTTTACCATCCCAACTTGGGCGCATTTCAGCATGTCAAGAGGATGACTCTTCAGCTTCCGTTTTTTGTCTTCACATGGCATGATTTGGGCGCATTTTGCCCCTTGAGGAGGATGAGAAGCTTTGACTTGTTGACTCCCTTGCATTTTGGGCGCATTTCCACCTATGTGCAGGATGAAACATGTTGACTTGTTGACTTCTTTGGGCGCATTTGCACATGCATGAAGGATGGCGCATTTAGGGGGTGGTGGAGGATATCTTTCATGCCTTAGAAATTTTTTGCTATCAACCTTGAGCTGGGCGCATTTTGCTATAGGAGCAGGATGATATTCGTTGACCTCTTTGACTTTTTATCACCTTTGGGCGCATTTTGTATAGGCTGCAGGACGAGTTTTATACTTAGAAACTTTTCCAACATGAGAGCTTGAGCTGGGCGCATTTTCATACTAGTGGAGGACGAAATCTTTTGACTTGTTGACCTTTGCAAGTTGGGCGCATTTTGATGTGAGAGAAGGATGGGCGCATTTTGATGTGAGAGAAGGATTTTTCATACTTAGAAATTTTTTGAACCTTTTCCTTCCTTCATCTTGGGCGCATTTGGACCCCTGAGCAGGATGAACGCCATACTTTGAAATTTTATGCCTCTTCATCAATCTGGGCGCATTTTGCCAGGCCTGCTGGACGAAACTCCAGACTTAGACAAATTTTCATCATCCTTTGCCAGCTTACGTGCCCTGCTATTTATAGTAAGTTCTCTAAATTTGCGCCTCTGAAGCTCGGATCAACTTGAAATTTCGAACACAGCTTCTTCACAACTTTATCAACTTGCCGGCACCGCCACTTTTAGTCACCCTGCTATTTATAGCCTGTTTTTGAAGGTGGCTTACTATAAATAGTAAGCTCTTGTTTCTGATAGCTCCATTGCTCGGATCGACTTGAAATTTCGATGAGGCGCTCCTCACCACGTGACCTTACTGCCGACACTGACGCATGCAACTGATTTACTATTTTTAGCACGTTTCCAATTTGACTTACTATAAATAGTAAGTGCTCCGCTTGACTCAAATTTCACCACCAGATAGCTCCCGCCAAGAACGCCGGACCGCAGCGGGTTTACATCGGATTTTGAAGATTCGACTTTGATGCCTATTTTAGGCCCCAAGTTGAAACCCTAACTTGCAATCGCATGCATATCAAAGTCTCCGCTTGTCTTGTTTCGCGGGATTAATCGCTGACGCTTGTAATTTTGAACTGGCCGAGGCTACCGCCGACACACTCGCTAAAAATAGCAAGTTCCTACTGAGTGAGAATCCCATTTGTGACAAGTTACACCATCAAGCTCTCGAAAAACCCATCGTGAATCACCGACATGCAAAGAAACCTTGATGCAACCTCAAAAAATAGCCTCCCTAAGGTTGAATTCTAAAGTAATTGCCTCTGCCTTGCATGTTACATCATCGCTAAGGTCTCAAAACCTGTGAAGAATATCCAGGCATGCAAAGAAAATCTCTGCTTCTGGACCCTGAAATTAGCCCTGGAAGCCGGACTGCTAAAAATAGTAATTTATCCGTTTTTGCTCAAATTTGGCATGCAAGCAGTCTGATATACTCTGAATGCCGTGTGATAATCGGAATCTCAAAATAGCTGACAAATTGCCCTGAATTTCACACTTACTAAAAATAGTAAGTACCTTGGAATTCGATGAAATTTGCTGAGAACCTGCTAGAAACATGCTAACATCAATGTTAAGCTCAATTTTCAAGTTATTCACTTTATTTGACCCCTGTACTGACCAGGAAGACAAAACCCTAATTTTCAGACTTGACCAGAATTTTTGCATTTTAAGCTCAACGGCAGAGGAATCCCGGGAAGTAGACCATAGAACAGAGACAGACGGAGAGAGAGACCAAAAACCAAAGCCAAAAAGACCAGAATGGAGCAAAAATTAGGGGTCCCCATCTTGAATGGGGCGATGTGTGAAGGTCACAACACAACTGTCTGCAGGACTCATGAATCTTGAACTGATTGTATCCACAACCAATTGGTTCCTGGTACGCCAACCCTCTATACTTCGTCATTCGAGCAAGCATGTAAATAACATACGAGCTCATATAAAATGTTCTCGTTCTCTTCAGATTCCGGAACTGTTCATCAATATTGTCACTTATCATTTGCGCCCAGTTCACTTGCACTTTCCCTTCGAGCACCACACTGATGTAGAAGAACATCCATGGCTCGAACACAAACGACTGCGGGCTGCCGTTAACCCTGTTGAGCAGCATAATGTTATCGCAATACTCCTACTTCAGTTCTTCTGAAATTATCTACTTTGGCAGCCTTGCAAGAGGAGGCTTCGGCTTTCGCATCCAAGTAGTGTTTATCCTCTTCATGCACTTTTCAAAGGACGTGGCATACATCTTGTCAGCCTTTGCCCTGGATTTATACAACATATTGTCAGTAGCAAGTATCCCAAACGCCTCGCCAATTGCATCAGGAGTGAAGTTAGCCAATATCATGCCATCCGGAGAATTGATAGTTCGATCGTCCGAGTTGTAAAAGTTGGCACATTCCAAGATTAGCTCTGAACAACGGACTGCTGGCTGGAACCCTGTTGCTGCGTATAATCTGCTCTTGACAATGTTGTGCGATGCCTCTGTTGGAAGATTTCCACCTTGCCCATACATTCTGCGCATGAAGGCCTCAAGATTGAAAGGCCCCAGGTTGGTGTCTTTCAAGTTGCCAAACTTCGACACTATCTTTGACTCCGGAATAAACGACTTCTTCAGACCTTTGATAATCGCCTGCCTGGAGGCGTTTTCCTTAACAGCTTTGTTGTTTCCAGCCTTGGCTCCAGCTTTGCTAGTTCCAGCAACATCAGCCATCTGCAAAACAAAAAGCGAACATTACACTTTCAACTTTTTAAAATAAAAAACACGAGAGACGGTTGGCGAGCGAAGTTGGCTGTAGAAATAAATGCAAGTTAAGATCTTTAGCATCAATCTTCGACTTCAATCCTCGGTATATTTAAACTTCGAATTTCAACAACTTGCAGCCAAAAGAAATTTACCTCCAGCAATCTCATCCTCGGAAAATGTTTCAATGTTTCAAGCGACTTTAAAAAAATTTTAAAAATCACCAACTTCGAAAGTTATACATCAGCAACTTCGAAGAATTTAAATCAACAAGCTTCAATAATTCCAAATCAACTTTTCGAGAGTTATAAATCAGCAACTTCGAAAAGTTTTAGCAATCTCAAATCAACACTTCGAAAGTTATACATCAGCAACTTCGAAGGCTTCAACAATTTTAAATTCGATTTGATTCTAACATTCAGCAACTTCAAAAAATTTAAAGCTCAAGTAATTTCGACTTCAAACAATTTTGACCTCCAGCACGATTAAATGATCTCAGCTTTTTCAATTTTCAACTTCGAAAACATTTCAACTTTCAGCAAAATACTAAGTCTCAGCAACTTCGAATACTTACCTCGATAACTTGGAGAAATAAAAATGCTCAACACTCGCAACTCGGTAACTTTGAGAAATCAACTCTCAGCAACTTCGACTTCAACAATTTTAAAGCTCTTGAAAAATTGAACTTAACACACTTTCAGCAACTTTCAAATCAAAAATATTAAATCTCACAACTCAACTCACCAGCATAAATTTCAGCTTCGAATCTTGTGAGATGAGAATGAAAATCCTCAGAGTTTTATAGCCAGAAGCCAGTGCTAATTTTAGCAGATGCCATTTATTCCCCGCAAAATTTAAAAGGGAATATTCCAGTCGTCGCGCAGTTGTTATGGCAATTTGCTATTTAGGGAGATTCTTTCCTCGATTTAAATTCAAAATTTCCCTCCCGACTGCGAGTTATCTCCAGTAATTTCGAAAAATCATTTTACTCCGATTTGAAGTAATCACCCGCCTTTTTTTTTTTTCAAATGGCATATTTAATTTATTAAAATTTAATTTAAATGCCATTTTAATTTATTTCACCGGCACACTTTAAAAAAAAAAATTCAATATCAACACTTTAAATCGGCTAGGCGTATTTATTTTCCATCCATAATTAACTTCGAAATAAATTCCCCATGTTTAAAATCGTCCAATCTTTTATAATTTCATGTGTTAAAATTAAAGGGGGAATTTAAAATTTGACTTAGGAAAATAATTAAATTAATTAAATTAATTAATTTCTCCGTCTTAGGCAAATTTTGAAATTAATCGCCTGGAGAAATTTTTATATCTTCCAAACACCTTTGCTTGATTTTTATTATTAACGTATTTTGATTTTTCCTCTTGGGCGCAATTTGAAGGGGGAACTTTTATCCTTTCAACGTTTAATATTTATCTATCCCCCCTTTTAAACCAAGGCGTATATATTAAAATCCAACGCCTTCTAATTTTTACTCTCATATCGAAATTGTCTTGGGCTTAGGCGTATTTGAGAGTTGCCTTTTCATTAAAACACTCAGAAGAATTTTAGAGTTTCAAAGACTTCTCCAAAGTTGGGCGCATCTGGGGTAGGTAGCTTTCATTTCAAGCACTCAACGTTTTAATGAACTCTCCTCTTCAGGCGCATATCACAGGTCAAGCTTCCAATTTATCATAGGCGCATTTAATGTATGAAGCTTTTAACTCATTTATCATAGGCGCAAATCACCTCTGGTGCTTTGAGTTTTGCCACTTAGAAAAATTTCAAATTCTAACCATATTGGGCGCATTTGGACCCATGGCCTTCCATTTCATCACAGGCGCATGTGTTGAGTTTCAGATTTCAAATACTTTATAGAATTCTCCTTCTTAACCCAAGGTGCAAATATCCCATAGAGCATCAAGTCTAACATTGTCAGGCGCAGATAGCACTTAGAGCTTTTATTTTTACTTAGGCGCATATGGCACATGATGTTTTCAGTTTTAATGCCCACGCCTTGGTCACTCCAATTCTTAAAGCTCAATGGCGCAAATAACCTGGTGAGCTTTCAGTTTGGGGCACAGATTATAGGAGCTTCCCCCACTTTGCCAACGTTCAACATCCTCAATTACCTCTTTGGGTGCATATCACCCTACCAACGTCCAGTTTCAACACTTGGATGAATTTTTATCCCAAAAGCTCAAGGGCGCAAATGGCTAGTGGTGTTTTCAATTTGACCATGGGCGCATTTAGCAAGTGCAACTTTCATTTTAAGTGACCTTTTCCATGCTTGTTCTTGGGCGCATTTAGACCCCTGGACTTTCATTTTCCCAGACTTAGAATATTTTTCTCATCTTCTCCTTCAAGCTGGGGCGCATTTAGAAGGGTGAACTTCCACTTTACATGCCTTAGGAAATTTTTAACTCACCCCTCAGGCTGGGCGCATATGGAGGGTCATACTTCTAGTTGCTAACACTGGTGGCCTTTTAACTTATCTTTTTCAACTTGGTGGGCGCATTTTGGACCTTGAGCTTCAAATTTAAAATACTTAGAAACTTTTCAAGCTCAAACTCCAAGTGAAGGCGCATTTGAGGACCTGAGCTTTAAATTTAACATAATTAGCAGATTTTCAATCTCCTCCAGCCTCAAGGGCGCATTTGAAGGCCTTTACTTCAAATTTGATGCCTTAGAAAAATTTCATCAACCTTCCACCAAGGGCGCATATGAGGGGTTAAGCATCCAATTTTAATGCCTTAGAAAATTTTCCCAAGTTTGGAAAGGGGGGCGCATTTTTCACATGATGCTTTCAATTTATGCCTTAGAAAAAATTCTACATCCTTTGACTCCAAGGGCGCATATGACCATGCCTACTTCCATTCTGAAGGCACATATCCTAGGTTGGACATCCAATTTGGGGCGCATTTACCCAACTTTCATTTCCGACACTTAGTGAAATTTCAAGCCCAAGGGCACCCTTGACCCAAGCTACTCCCAGTTTTCCAGACTTAGTCAATTTTCTGCCTCTCTTCAGCTTCTCAAGGTGGATTTCAATGTTGGATTCCAAATTTCATCCGTTTTAGTGAGTTTTATGCCCTCTGCCAAATTTAAGTTGATTTTCCTCTGTCAACCCTAATTCACCCTGAGTTTCTATTTTTAGAAAGTTCTCTGAATTTTGCGCCATCAACTGAATTTTGACCTTGGAAAGCCTAATTTTCACTCTGCTTTGAATTTTGACTGACTTATACTGTCAGTGCTTGATGCCTGCTTGCACCTGCTATTTTTAGTAACCTGCTAAAAATAGAAGTTTCTCAGAAAGTTTCCAAATTTCATGTGTTGAATGCCCGAAGCTTGGCGATCGTAACTGGATGCTGTTTTTGCTTGACTATCCTATTCTGCCCTTGATTTTAGGAAACCCTAATTTCTCTGTCTTGGCCTGCTAAAAATAGCAAATGCTTGATTCTTCATTCTCTGTAACTTCGTTTGTCTTGAAATTCGTGCCAAGGATCCTTCATCATGTTTGACTCGTACCTGCTGAGAATTGGTGTTGACCTGCTATTTATAGTTGCTTGTGAAGTGACCTACTATTTATAGTAAGTGCTCGTTTCTAAGACTTCCTCAGCTCCGTTTGAGTTGAAATTTGGACAGTATGCTCCTTGTTGGTGAATTTGCCTATCTGTGCTGACGCCGAGATCAACTCTCTATTTATAGCCTGCGTCTGGAACACCTTACTAAAAATTGCAAATTCTCTGATTGCCCTCAAATTTTGTCAGCAGACTCCCTGAAAGATGCTGATCGTAGCGAATACTTCAGTTTTGGAGATTTTGACGTTGGACTCCTCATTTTTAGCTCTCAAGCTTGAAACCCTAATTTTCTGCATGTTCCTAAGATGAGTTCCGTTTGTCCCCGTTTCAGTTGCATGACGATCAGTTTACAGTTCTGAAGTGTTGAACAGCTGTCTAAGTAGTACCTGCTAAAAATAGAAAGTGGCCGAAAAAGTGACCGTCCGGCTGCTGGATGAATTTGCATGTCACACTGCCCGAAAAATCTCGAAAAACCTAGAAAAACCCAGAAAAATTTTCAACATGCAAGCAATGGCTAAAAATAGTAAGTTTTTGAAAAGTGATAGATTTCGCTTGCATTTTACACCATTGCGAAGCTCTTGGAAAACCCAGAAGGAAAATGTCGACATGCGCCGAAGAAGTCTGCATGCAAACCCTAATATTGGCCTCCGAAGGATGAATGCTGAAAGTTGTCGTCTTGCTTTGCATGTCATATCACTGCGAAGGTCTTGAAAAACCCAGAAAGAATCTCTGGACATGCATCAGAAAATATAACATGTAGATCCTGTAATCTGCTCTGGAAGCTGGATTGCTAAAAATAGCAAGTCCCCTGTTTTTGCTCGAATTTTGTCAAGAATGAAATTGAAGTGCCCGAAATGTAATGAAGTTGTCAGAATGTGAAAATCCCAAGAAAATCAACCCTAAACTGACACTTACTAAAAATAGAAAGTTGGCAGAACTCAATGAAAATTTAGGGGTTACTCGCTGAAAACATTGTGATAGCGCTGCTAGGCTCAAAAGTTGACCAACCGACTCAATTTGTCCCCGAAGTGACCTAAAGATGTGAAACCCTAATTTTAGTACTTGGCCAAATTTGGTGTTCAAGTTCACAGACGAGAGCGTCCCAAAAAGCAGATAGCAGAACAGAAGCAGAAAGAGAAACAAAACCAAAGCCAAAAGACCAAAATGGAGCAAAAATTTATGGGTCCCCATTTTGAATGGGGCGATGTGTGAAAAGGTCACAACAAGACCAATCCGGAAGTGGGAGTGGTGTCCTTACTGTCTCGTAATCAACCTACATGACATTCACATCTTCGTCAACTTGGTCCGGTACTGGAACAATCTTACATTCCCTAATCATGCTCAATGGTATCCTAAAAAACATCCTTCTCCTTATCTCAGCTTCATCTAAATGCACTTGCCCAAAAGTCCTCAATGTGTGCCTTATGTTTGAATTCCTCTGACAATATCCATCTGATATTCTTTTGAGGATCATAATGCTATCTGCTGGTATGATAAGAGAGGTGGAAAAACTGAAGCTCATTTTCCGCTTCCTTGGCTGCCTGCAGTGAAGGAGAAATTTCATCTGAATTCCCCATGATGATAGGGAAGTTCAGTCCTCCTTTCTTCTTCTTCTTCTAAATCTTATCCTAGGCAATGAGTTGCCTAGATATTTCCAACATCAAAATTTTGTTTGTGTGGTACCTGGCAATCTATAAGGATATGACGAGAACCCCTGCAACCTGATGTAAATGAATTTCAGAAATTGGATAAACCAATATCCGTACCTCTATCAACTCTTGGGCCTCTTTTGATATTCTGTGATGATTTCTTTGTTGGAGCGTCCTCATTATATGCATTGTGAAGGCATCATTGACTCTCTTGTAGTGAGATGTGCTCGTCAAGTGCAACTACGGATAGGCCTCAAGAATCTTGAACTGTTGAGAGCCACACCCAATCGTCTCCTTGTATAATATCACTAATCATCACTGCCCAGTCAATATGCTCCTTGCCTTCCAGCAAAAGATTGATGTAATAAAGCATCCAAGGCTCAAAAATGAACGCTTGGGGACATCCTCCAACTCTGTTGAGCATCATGATTAAGTCACAATATTCCTACTTCAAATCATCTGAGATTATCTATTTTGGTAGCTTCGTGCGAGTTTGCTTGGGCTTGTTCATCCAACGGGAGTTTATCATGTCAACACATCTTTCAAATGTAGAAGCGTACATCCACTCAGCTCGCTCCCTCGTCTTGTAAATCATCTTCTCATATGTGAGAATTCCAAATGCCTCCCCAATAGTCTCTAGCGTCAGGTTGGCAAACAACTTGTCGTCCGGTGAAGTGATAGTCCTTCGCTCTGAGTTGTAGCAGTTAGCACACTCCATGATCAACTCCGGGCACTGAATTACTGGTGGAAAACTAGCAATTGCATAAAGCCCACTTCTAACAATGTTGTGCGAAGTGACCAATGGATGATGGCCTCCTATTCCCATCATTTTTCTTTTGAAAGCCTCCAAATTGAAAGAGCCCAAATTTGTGTCACTCAACTTGCCCAGCTTCAAAGAGAACTTTGACTCCGACAAGAATGACTTGCTCAGCTTCTTGATTACAGCTTGTCTGGAAGCATTCGCCTTGCTGGATTCACCATTATTCTCCCTGCCAGACGCTCTTACTTCAGCCATCCTACAAAAATGAATGATAGTCTTAGAAATAAGACTTAGAAAAATAAAATCACTTTCAGACTGCCAGCAGATAGAGCGAAGTGAGAAGCTTCAATGTTGAAGTGCAACTTCAAACCTCAACAATTTTAGCCAAGTCAATTTCCTCTCAACACTAAGAAAATTTTCTCTGCAGGAGCACAACTTCCGACACTTAGAAGAATTTTGGCCCAAGCTCACTTTAGCGACAATTTCTCTTCACACTGCAATCTTCACTCTAGAGCATCAAAGTCGACCTTGCTAGCTGATGGAGAAAATAACAAAACTTCACAGCTCATATAGCCAAGTCCAATTCTAGAAGAAGCTAATTTTAGCTGAGTTATTAAATTTCCACTCCTCCACTGCAGGAATTCGAATTTCACTCCTCTGGTAGCTGCAACACTTGTCATCTAGCGTCTATGATATTTGAACTTCTAGAAATTCAAACTTTCCTCTTCACTGGTCTAGGCATACTTCATTCCATTAGCACTTTGAAATCACTTGCTTTGAAAATATTAAATTTAATGTCCCCCTTTCCATTTCACTGGCTGAGGTGTTCACTCTGATATTTCATGCAACTCTGGCCCAAGAAAATTGTTTTCATCAAGAATTTGATCAAAAATCATCTAGGCACCCAACTTCAATTCACCAGCCAAGGCATTTTATTTTCACAAACATGTCTTTCTTTGCCTTAGAATAAATTTTAATTTTTTTACTTAGGAAGTTTCATTAATCAGGTGCCCAGGTAAAATCTCCATCTTAAAATCTTCGGCGAGGCATGAAAAGTTTCAAAATCAACTCCTTGTCGAAGATATCCAGTACCCAAAAGAAAATTCTCCTCATAAAATGCAAAATTCATTTGCATCACTACGAAGGGGTATATTTAATTTTTTGAATTTTATACCTTAGAAAAATATTTTTTACCAAAGTTTATTCTTGCTCCTCCTCTCTGGGCGCATTTCTTCTTCTGCTTTGCCTTAGAAAATTTTATCCAACTCCATGAAGCTAGGCGCATTCTTGGGGTGGTCAAGGAATTTCACATGCCTTAGAATATTTTCTCCTCACTCCTCCAAATTGGGCGCATTTTCAAGAGTCTACAGGATTTTTTTATACATAGAAACTTTTCTCCATCTCTCTTCTCAAGGTGGGCGCATTTGCTTAGGTGAGGGGGAACTTTTTTCAACACTTAGCACATTTCTCCATGGCCTAACAAGTTGGGTGCATTTCACTAGGGGAGGAGGAATTCTCAACACTTAGAAAATTTTCCTCCAAGCATGTTACACCTTGGGCACATTCTAGACCTCCAGCTTCCTTTTCACCACGCCTTAGCACAATTCCCTCAGTCTCCTTGGAGATGAGCGCATTTTGGGAGGGTAACGGGAAGTTTTAAACACTTAGAAAATTTCTTGGTGGGCCTCACTTCATGTTGGGCTCATATGAGGGTGTGAAGAGGAACTTCTATTGCCTTACAAACATTTTCCCAACTCCAACCTCTTGAGGGCGCATTTGGAGGGGTCAACAGGAATTTACAATGCCTTAGAAACCTTTTCTTGGCCTCCTCCAAACAGGACGCATATCAGGGGTCTAGGAGAAACTTTTTCAATACTCAGCACATTTTTCTCACCAGCACCTTCCACCTTGGGCACATTTAGCTAGGTGAGGCGGAATTTTCATTGCCTTAAAATATTTTCAACCTTCCTCACTGAGCATGGGCACATTTTGTGATGTCCCTTAATTTTATATGCCCAAAAGAGGAATTGGTTTAATTAATTAAATATTAAAATTGTCTTTAATTATTTAATTAATTAATTAATTAATATTTATGGCTTTATGAAATGTTATGATATTGAAATTAAAGTTTTATAAGCCATTTATATTTAAATAAATCAATTACCAAAACTAAATGTGGCAAAGTTATATGGGCTTTGAGGGCCGACACAAGATCATGACGGAAGAATGAAGAATGTCTGGTTTTGAATATGCACTGGGAACGACAACTCTTAGGCAATTTGTTAGCCTTTCAGGACATAGCCCCTGAGTTGGTTGTTTACGAGAACTTACCTTTTGACTGAGCAATTGGTTGACATCAAAAAGAAGAGTTTGTAGGCGATTGGGAACATATTTGTTTACACTAGGAATTGACGGAATCATATAGGAATACAACTTGTGTACAATGGTTCTGTTCCTTGAAATTCCTACCGTATTAGCTGTTTAGCAGGAGCAGTGGTGATCATCATATCGGGCCATCCTCATCAATCGGACATTTTCCAACCTGAAGCTAGAAACAGGATTGAGATTTTGCTATCGGGCCTTGCAAGAGTTTTATATTGGCAGACGGGAAATAATTTACAGTAGCGGGGTTCCTAGTTGGTGTTAATATATCACAAGAACTTCAACTTCAAACAACATATAGAGCATTTTTCATTTTATCGGTTCACACAGGAAATCAAAGGCAGCGAACCTAATTGTATATTGATGTTTGGAGAAGCTGATTATTGGCTAATGAATGCTGTTTGACCCATCGGGAATCATCATTTAAGGCAATATACACGCTTGCTATCAATTTTGGTATCTAGTGTCGTTTCTGGAATGCTCTGGCCTTGGCGAAGGAGACTATCATCGGCGTCCTTATTACTTCTCTTTGCTGGCATCGTTATATGTGGGCTGTAACATCTATGCACGAGAAGAAGCTTGACGGAGTCGTACATTGCCTCTCACTTCATATCGGTAATTAGAGTTCAGGCATTGGTTGATATCGGGATTGTTATCCTAGTTGATTGGGCACTGTATCGAGTACTGGCAGAGTTTATATTTAATAGCTTTTGCTATTGCTTGTGATATCATTGTGGAATATTCATTGGACGGGTTCCTATAAATGAAGTGTCATCAAGATGAATCCTATGTGGAGCCTGAGAAGAGTCAAAGCAGAACAACAAACATTCGTCTTATTTGGAGATTTTTAATAAACCGACATCCTTGTTGAAATCACGGCAGTTCAAAGTGGAGCGATATCAAGAGTCGTTATGTTCCTTCAGTGTGTGCAGTTAGGTACAGTTGGAGAGCAATAAGACTGAGTATGTAATAATCCCTCATCGTTTTATATCAATAATCTTTTCAGTATAAATATACTGTGTATTTTGGAATGTGAAGTTGAGTGCAAAAATGTTTGCTTGTAATATTCCGTGTTGCAAATGCTAATGTTTAGGAATATTGACTGTTATAATATCAATTGCCTATCCTGTAAACATTCTAGGCCATCAGTAATTCTTTGCTATGCTATTCATTAATTACAAGTCTTGTATTTCCTGCTGGGTATGAGTGATTATAATATTCTGCACAACACTGTTCATATTGATCTGAATATATTTGAGCATACTTTACAAATTGTTTGGAGTTATGTTTCAAAAGGGAAAACTGAATTTAGAAGAAGCAAATCATTTTGGAAGATAGTTTGCTCAGGTAATTTGAAACATAACAAACTTGGAGATATCGAGAATAATCTTGATCCACTGAGTCAGGGTTATTACAGTGGTATCAGAGCCACCATCCTGCCAACCTAAGGGTTTTCAGCTACAGTTACATCAATGGATAGAATTCAGAGCAGAAGATTGATTCGTGCTTTTCTTCCTAACTCACCAGCAAAGGAAAAGAAGCTTAGTTTGGAGAAACATTTGGAAGACCTTGCTCAATCGCAACAAAAGATGGCTTGTGGTTTTGCTCAATCATAACAGAAATTTAATCGGGATTTGCAGCGTCTTGCTAATTCGTTGTCAAGAGAATCTCAGCATACTAATGACTCTTCCACACCTACAAGTAAAGGAACTCATGATTTGTTTGCACAGGGAGAGTATAGGGAGATTTGCAAAAATCTTCATGAAGAATTTGAGATACATGTTGAAGTATATGAAGATAAAAGGGAAGGCTCTTGTAATGATGAACACTTGTTTGATCACAACTCCATCCAGTCATTATTGGGTAAAGATTGTAATGCATCCACAAGCGAGATGGTTGAAGGGTGTAATGCATCCTCAAGTGAAAAAGGAAATTCCAATGTTGACAAAATTTCTACACTTGAAGACAGATCAGAAAAGTTAATGCATGGCAGCCTTGAACAAAAACCTCTTGTAGTGGAAGATTTGGAAGGTCAATTTATGAAGGAAGAAAAGATTGTGAAAATGCTATCAAGGATGGATGATACTCATAAGCATGTTGAAGACCTCATTAGGACAGCCCAAATTGAGGAAAGGCGAACCAGAAAGATAACTGGTATTTCTCATACACATTTGCGGTCCATCAAAGAAGCATTGAAATTCATAAAAGGAGATTACTTGCGGTTACTAAGAGATAGAGACATGGTTGTCAAATTGGTGGAGGACAAAGATAGGGAAATTGTTGACCTTCACTTCTAGTTGAGTAAGGCTCATAATTCAGTGAGCATAGCAGAAAATCAGTTGTGTATTGCAGCCACTTTGCAAAAGCGAGAAGTCAATGCCAGAGACATGGAACCTGAACAGTTTGATGAAGATGGTTTGGAACAAGGAAAGAAAGTAGATATGATGGCTACAGGTGAGGTTTGTAAAAATCCCTGTCAAGAATTTGATAGACAGGTAGATTCGAGTCATGAAGGCAAAAGGATAGAATCAGGTGTAATCTTACTAGAAGAACCAAATGTGGCAACTGTAAAAGAATGCAAAAGTTTTATAGTGGGTGGCATAAAGATTTCGATTGATAAATCTTATGAAGGTATGGGTTTTATTGGTGCTCCTTTGGTTGACCACAACGCTGTCCCATCATTCGTGGTGGAAGATGTGATGAAGAGTTTGTAGCTTCAAACAACAGGCAAGGTACGAAAACCCATGGAGAGACTATTGATGAACACGATTTTGATTTCTTGAGTTTGGCTGGCAGTTCCTTATCATCTCATGAACTTTGCAATGAGGTCATCCATCAGAGGGTTGATGAATATTCAGATTGCTCAAAGTCTGATTTTGTATCAGCAATTGATGAAGAATATGAGGTTGATTTGGATACATCTTCAAGTGTGATCAGTGACTCTAAAATTGGCTCCACTCCTACACATGTTGAAAAATCAGAAGTAGGCATACAAGACGGGGAATTTGTGGATCTTTGTCTTCAGATGAATACGTCTCATTACTCATTGCTTAATTCAGAAAATGCATCTTCTATAGCAGCCTCTACCAAGATGCAAAATTCAAGTTTCATAGAAGGTGAACAAATTGATGGAAGAATTGAGGAGCTTCACGAGGAAACATCTTGCAGCTTGATGACTTCATTTGATGTTGAGTTACGTGAGACACTACCACTTCTCTCTTGGAAAGACCAGGAGGAAGATAAAAATTTGGAGGTGTTTAGTGACTCCAAAGAAAGCATGGAGGAATCCCAAATGCTGGTTTGGGACAACAGCAGTTTACTTTTCCATCCCCACGAGTATGTTGTTTATGGTCATGAAAAAGCTAATTCAACCATAGTTGACAACCCTCTTTTTGAGTTGAGTGCTAACTTGACTTTAGATAATCCACTCTTTGAGTTGGATGATGAGGAGGCTCTTGCTCCTAATTGTTGTGACCTTTTCACACATCGCCCCATTCAAGATGGGGACCCCTAAATTTTTGCTCCATTCTGGTCTTTTGGCTTTGGCTTTGTCTCTCTTTTGCTTCTTTTCTGCTATCTGCTTTCCGGGGACGCTCCCATCTATGAGTTTAAACGTAAAATTTGGCCAAGTACTGATATCAGGGTTTCACCTCTTTGGGTCACTTTGGGGCCAAGTTTAGTCGGTTGGTCAACTTTTGAGCTTAGCACCGCTATTACAACACTTCCAGCAAGTAACCCCTGAATTTTCACTGAGTTTTGCCAACTTTCTATTTTTAGTAAGTGTCAATTTAGGGTTGATTTTCTCAGGATTTTCACATTTTAACAACTTCATTGCATTCCGAACACTTCAAGTTCGTTTCTGACAAAGTTTGAGCAAAGACAGACGACTTGCTATTTTTAGCAGTCCAGCTTCCAGAGCAGATTTCAGGGTCTACATGTTATATTTTCTGATGCATGTCCAGAGATTCTTTCTGGGTTTTTCAAGACCTTCGCAGTGATATGACATGCAAAGCAGGATAACAACTTTCAGCATACAGCCTTCGGAGGCCGATATTAGGGTTTGCATGCAGACTTTTTCAGCGCATGTTGGCATATTCTTTCTGGGTTTTCCAAAAGCTTCGCAACAGTGTAACATGCAAGTGAAATGGATCACTTTTCTGAAATTTACTATTTTTAGCCAGTGCTTGCATGTTGAGGATTTTTCTGGGTTTTTCTGGGTTTTTCGAAATTTTTCGGGTAGTATGACATGCAAAATCATCCAGCAGCCGGACGGTCACTTTTTCGGCCACTTTCTATATTTAGCAGGTACCACTTGAACAGCTGTTCAGCACTCCGGAACTGCAAACTAATCATCATGCAACTGAAACGAGGTCGAACGGAGCTCATCTAAGGAACATGCATAAAATTAGAGTTTCAAGCTTGAGAGCTAAAAATGAGGAGTCCGACGTCAAACTCTCCAAAACTTAAGTATCCATCATGGTCAGTATCCTTTAGATGGTCTGTTGGCAAAATTTGAACACAATCGGCGCACTTACTATTTTTAGTAAGGTATTCTCGGCACAAGCTATAAATAGAAAGTCAATCTCGAACGCCAGCGCATACAGGCAAGTTCATCAATGAGGAGCACGCTGTCCAAATTTCAACTCAAACAGAGCTAGGGAAGTCTCAGAAACAAGCACTTACTATAAATAGTAAGTCACCTAAGAAGCAGCTATAAATAGCAGGTCAACACCAATTCTCAGCAGGTACGAGTCAAACGTGATGAGGGATCCTTGGCGCGAATTTTAAGACAAACAGAGTTACAGAGAATGAAGAATCAAGCATTTGCTATTTTTAGCAGGCCGAGACAGAGAAATTAGGGTTTCCTAAAATCAAGGGGAGAACAGGACAGTCAAGCCGGAGCAGCATCCAGCCACGACCACCACACTTCAGGCAATTGGCACATGAAATTTGAAGACTTTCTGAGCAATTTCTATTTTTAGTAGGTTGCTAAAAATAGCAGGTGCAAACAGGCATCAGGCGTCAACAACACAATTCGGTTGAAATTCAAAATAGAGCGAAAATCAGGCTTTCTGGAGTCAAAATTTAGTCCTTGGCGCAAAATTCAAGGAACTTTCTAAAAATAGAAAGTCAGGGCGAATTAGGGTTAGCAAGAGGAGATCACTATGAATCTGGCAGAGGGCATGAAATTCGCTAAAATGGATAAAATTTGGAGTCCGGCATTGAAATCCACCTTGAGAAGCTGGAGCTTGGAAATTTGGCTAAGTCCGAAAATTGAAAGTGGCAAGTGCAAAATGCGCCCATGGTGAAATTGAAAGTTGCAAGTGCAAAATGCGCCTGAGATCAAAATTGGCTGTTCAACGTATCAAATGCGCCTGAGCTTGTGTTGGATGAGAATATTCTAAGGCGTAGAAAGTAAAAGTTACACCTATCAAATGCGCCCCTCTTCAAAGGTGCTGAAAGTAAAATTTTACTAAGTGTCGAAATTGGAAGTAGCAGGGTCCAAATGCGCCCAAGGCATAGACTGGAAGTGAGCATAAGGAAATGCGCCCATCTTGCAAAATTAAAAGCATGACCCATCATATGCGCCTGGATGGAGGAAGGTTGTTAAAATTTTGTCTAAGGCATCAAAATTTGAAGCACCACCTGTCAAATGCGCCCTTGGTGTTGTATAAGAAACTTGCCTAAGCGTTGAAAACTGGAAGTTCCATGTGTTATTTGCGCCCCACTCCAAAATGAAAGCTTGACATGAAATTTGTGCCTTAAAGTTAGACATACCAAATGCGCACATGATGAAATTGGAAGAAGGGGGTCCAATATGCGCCCAAACTTGACAAGTTAGAATTTCTCTAAGTATGGGAAATAAAAGTAGCATGGCTCATTTGTGCCTGACTTGAAGAAGGAACTAGAAAATTTTCTAAGTCAAGAAATTAAAAGTTCCATGTGTTATTTGCGCCCAAGGATGTTGGAGTAGGAAATTGCGCCTAAGCCATAAATTGAAAGCTCTGGGGTCAAAATGCGCCCAAAAAGATAATGGAGATTCGAGATTTTTCTAAGTATTGAAATTGGAAGTTGCCCACCTCATTTGCGCCTCAATACTCACATGGCCATTTGCGCCCCTCTTTGAACAGAGAAATAAAAGCTTAGCCTGTTATTTGCACCTGGATTGAAACTGGAAGGAGGACATGGGATTTGCGCCCACCAAGAAGTGACTTGAGAATTTTGCCTAAGCTTCAAAAATGAAACCTCCACAAATGATATGCGCCTTGAGTTGGAAGATTTGAAAATCCGCCTAAGTGTTGGAAGTTGAGAGCTCAACATTGGACATGCGCCCTTAAGCTTGGGGTGTTAAAATTGAAACCTCATACCCTTATATGCGCCCCTGGGAATAGAAAACACTTCAAATTTTCTTAAGTCATGAAACTGAAACCTCCATATATGATATGCGCCCAAGAAGATTAGAGAAGATGAGCTCTAAATTTCGAATTTGGCCAAGTGTTAAGTTGAAACCTCAACATGGTATATGAGCTTGAAAGCACACATCCACATTTGCGCCCCCCCCCAACCATTGAAGAAATTTCGAAATTTCTCTAAAATGGAAGGACCCCACTCCAAATGCGCCCTCAGCTTAACATCCATATGTGATATGCGCCCTTGGAGTGTAAGGAGGATATCAAAATTTGCAATATGCGCCTTCAAATGAAGATGATATGAAAATGTCTAAGTCATTTGAAATGAAATGCTCATGGGTTATTTGCGCCCTTGAAGTGAAAATTTTGACTAGGGCGTTAAAAATGAAAGCTCATGATATAATATGCGCCTACCTTTAGGAAGAAAGATTGAATTTTAAATTTTGAATGGGGCGTATGAAGTTGGACTTTGAAGTGGGTAAAGGCGTTTTGATGTTCCTAAGGCAAGTATTAAAGGCAAAGTTAAAAGATTGATTTAATAAAATTCCTCTTAGCATGATCAAATGAGGATTCTCTATGGCGTTTGAAAAAAAATTAAAAGGCGTTGGGTGAGAATAATTTCCCCAGGCGATTAATTTTAAAATTTGCCCAAGTCGGAGAAATTAATTAATTAATTTAATTATTTTCCTAAGTCATTTTAAATTCCCCCTTTAATTTTAATACATGAAATTTTAAAGTTCGGACAATTTTAATTTATGGGGAATTTATTTCGGAATTAATTATGGATGGAAAATAAACTTCGCCTAGCCATTTCAAAATATTAACATTGAATTTTTAAAGTGCGTTGGAGAAATAAATTAAAATGGCATTTAAATTAAATTTTAATAAATTGAATATGCCATTTTAAAAGGGCAGTTGAGATTATTTCAAATCGGAGTGAAATGATTTTTTCGAAGTCACGGGCAATCGGGAGGGAAGTTTTAAATTTAAATCGAGGAAAGAATCTCCCTAAATAGCAAATTGTTATGACGACTGCAAGACGACTGGAATATTCCCTTTTAAATTTAGCAAATGCGTCAGTCATGATGAAGGGAATAAATGGCCTCTGCTAAAATTAGCACCGACTTTTGGCTATAAAACTCTGAGGATTTTCATTCTCATCTCACCAAATTCAAAGCTGAGATTTATGCTGGTGAATTGAGTTGTGAGATTTAATATTTTCAATTTGAGAGTTGCTCAAAGTGTGAAATTTTGAAGTCGACTTTTTTTCAAGAGGTTGAAATTGCTAAAGTCAAAATTTCTTGGAGTGGCTAAGAGTTGATTTTTCGAGTTGTTGCGATCACTGCGAAGTTGCTGAGGGTTGAGTTCGATTTCTTTTCAAGAAGTTTATATCTCTCAAAAATTTGGAGTTGCTAAGGTAAGTATTTGAAGTTGCTGAGACTTAATATTTTGTTGAAAGTTGAAATGTTTTTCGAAGTTGAAAGTTGAAATGCTGAAATTGTTTATGTTGGAAGTCGAAATGGTTTGAACTTGAAATTGCTTGAGCTTGAAATTTGAATCTTCTGAAGTTGTTAAATGTTAGAATCAAATCGGATTTAAAATTGTTGAAGCCTTCGAAGTTGCTGATTTATAACTTTCGAAGTGTTGATTTGAGATTGCTGAAACTTTTCGAAGTTGCTGATTTATAACTTTCGAAAAGCTGATTTGAAATTATCAAGACTTGTTGAGTTGAACTTGTTAATTTGAAATTTTCAAACTTGCTGATTTAAAACCTTCGAAGTTGCTGATTTATAACTTTCGAAGCGCTGATTTGAACTTGACGATTTATAACTTCCAAGCTTGCTGATTTAAAATTGTTGAATTCTTCGAAGTTGCTGATGTATAACTTCCGAAGTTGTTGATTTAAACGTTGCTGAAACTTAACACATTTTCCGAAGTTTAGATTGTTGGAGTTAATTTCTTACGGAGAGTTGAATATTTCTTTTGGCTGCAAGTTGTTGAAGTTCGAAGTTTAAATTATCGTGGTTTGAAGTCGAAGTTGGTTGCTAAAGCTATTAACTTGTATTTATTTTCACAGCCAACTCCATCCGCCAACCGTCTCACGTGATTTTTATTTTAAATAGTTGGAAGTGTAATGTTTGTTTCTTGTTTTGCAGATGGCTGATGGACGAAAGGTTGATGTTGTTGGAACCAGCAAAGCTGGAGCAAAGGCTGGTAACAACGAAGCTGGCAAAGAAAACGCCTCCAGGCAGGCAATTATCAAAGGTCTGAAGAAGTCCTTTATCCCGGAGCCAAAGATCGTGTCGAAGTTTGGGAACCTGACGGACACCAACCCGGGGCCTTTCAATCTCGAGGCCTTCATGCGCAGAATGTATGGGAAAGGTGGCAACCTTCCGACGGAGGCATCGCGCAACATTGTGAAGAGCGGATTGTACGCAGCAGCAGGGTTCCAACCAGCAGTTTGGTGTCCAGAACTGATCTTGGAGTGCGCCAACTTTTACAACTCCGATGATCAGACTATTGTGTCTCCAGACGGTATGATATTGGCTAACTTCGCTCCTAATGTAATTGGCGAGGCATTTGGGATCCTGGCTACAGATGGAATGCTGTACAAATCCAAGGCAAAGGCTGACAAGATGTATGCCACGTCCTTCGAAAAGTGCATGAAGAGGATCAATACCACTTGGATGCGAAAGCCAAAGCCTCCTGCTGCCAGGCTACCTAAGCAGATAATTTCAGAAGAACTGAAGCAGGAGTATTGCAATATCATTATGCTGCTCAGCAGGGTTAACGGTAGCCCGCAATCATTTGTGTTCGATCCATGGATGTTCTTCTACATCAGCGTTGTGCTCGAAGGGAAGGAGGAAGTAAACTGGGCACAAATGATAACTGACAATATTGATGAACAGTTCCAGAATCTGAGGAGAACGAAAACATTCTACATGAGCTCGTATGTTATTTACATGCTTGCTCGAATGACAAAGTATAGAGGGTTGGCATATCAAGAACCAATTGGTTGTGGATACAATCAGTTCAAGATTCACGAGTCCTGCTGACAGTTGCACCTCACGCACACAGGTGACTTCAAGAGAGTTAATGACGCTTTCACTATGTATATCACAAGAACTCTTCAGCAGAGGTTACAGCAGAGGATATCCGAGGAGGCTCAGATGCTGATAGAAGAGTATGGGTTTTGGTTCATCCAATTCCCAAAGTTTACCTATTTGAGGCTGCCAGGGTACGATTCATATGTCTACAAATTACCTAGGTACCCCACCAACATAATGATATTGCTTGAGTTGTCTAGGCAATTGGTGGCCTACGAAAAAATCATTAGGAGAAAGAAGGGAGGCTTGCACTTTCCCATTGTGTTGGGAAACTCGCTTGAAGAATGCCCTACCCTGCAAGCAGCCAAGGAGGCTGAAGATGAATTGAAGTTCTACAAGTTGACTCTTCATACCAGCCGATAGGATTTCGATCCTCGGGGAAAGATCAGAACAGTTCAGGGCCAGGAGTACAGACACAAAGCTCACTTGGAAGATTTTTGGGCGAATGCTGGAAGTGAGGCTGAAATTAGGAAAAGAATGTTTTCAAGGTTGCCTCTCAAGTTAATTAGAGAATGTGAAGTGATCCAAGTACCAGATCAAATTGAAGAGGATACCAGGCTTATTCATCTGGATTATGAAGCAGTAAAAAACACACCAATTCCACCAGTAGATTGGGCCGAACCGGAGATCACAGATTTAGACACCTTGTCTATTCTCGTCTTGACTTTCACAAGGGCTTGGGTAGAAGAACGTGTTCACAGATTAAGGAGGAGGTCAATTGCTTTCACATACGACCTCATGGGTGATAAAAGGCCACCAGTGTTGACGAAGAGAAAGAAACAAATTGCCCAACCTCCAGAGCCACAACCACCGCAAGAGGAGCCTGTTCAGCCGGAACCTCAAGGGTCGGAGGACACAACATCTACTCAGTTGGTGACTCATTCTTCCAGTGTGCGTGAAGTCTCATTGTTTGCAGATCAGAGAGCTCAAAGAAATGAAGAGCCATAGGTTGGGGAGGTTAACCAACCAATGCCGAGAGAATTAGATACTTAGAGTGTTAATGTCCCTGAAGGCGCCAATCAACCAGAGTAAGGAGAAGAAACATAAACGGATACCCACTTCGATTTTTCCTTCGGAGAGGAAGACGTTGGAGCTCATGAAGGGATTGATCAAAACGTTGAAATAATTGAGCCTCAGCAGAATGTTGCTCGGGAGAAAGTTCGTGAAGTGGAGGCAACTGAAGAGCAGCCCCTCATTATTTATGATATTCAGCGCAATTGGCTCTCACAAGCAATCAGGAGAGACTAGGATGACGATGCTGACCTGGCAGTTGAAATGGAAGAGCTTCTAAACAGAACGAGTAAGTTGCCATAAAGGAAGAGGGCAAGGAAGTATACAAGAATGGAGACTAATGAGGCCGGGTCACGTAGCCTTCACATTGCTGTCTCGAGGGAAGATCGTAGTTTAAGTGATGCAATGCCAGAAAATTACACGATCACCACAGTTGACTTAGGATGCCCCTCCGGAGCGCAAGTGGTCGAGGAAGCTGAAAGTTCCTTCTAGGCATTGAAGGACAGGTTGGTGAAGAAACAAGGGAAGTACAAAAGATTGAAAAAGGAGCACAAGGCATTGGTCGAGTATGTGCAACATCTAGCACATCCAGTTGCTCAGGAGAACCCAGTGGTAGAACTTCCGCCTGAGCTACCATGAGAGCCAATCAGTGGGCTTGAGGAGATAAGAAGAGTTGTACGAGGAGACAAGTGGATAAGTGGTGTCCACGCTGAAGCAGAAAAGTTCATGGTTGATCTGGTCTCATCGTTTTAGAATGCATCTAGTATCCTCTCATGCCCCAGTGATGTAGAACAAGCTTGGGGAGACACCCATATTTTTTAGGATAAAACTATTCCTCGCCTTGCTATTTTGATGCGTGTGCCCACGCAAACTTTGGTGAATGAAGGAGTGATCTAGGCAGGCGACAAATATGATTTTCGTGGGTGGCATTCAGCAGCATTCACTGGGAAGAGTTTCTTCGACACAGCGGCTATGGAATCTTCTAGGATCAAGAAAGCAATGAGGAATATCCACGAGGGTATCCTCAACACATTGGAGGCAGTGTTCGCCAAAAGGATGACTGCTGAGGAGGTTGAAATTGAATGGTTAAAAGCAAGATTATAGCCTTTCTTTTCTAAGATGAAGAGGTTCTCTCAACTAGACTTTGAGAACATGACGACATTTTCAGCGATTATTCAGAGTACGCAAGATTCTATTGAGGCTTGGGGAAAGCCTTGTGAAAAGCATGAACAGATGGTGGCCATCCTGGAGTATCAGCTAAATCTTACTCCATCAATTTCTGAGGAGGTTGACGAGGTGTTGGCGCAATTCGTAGCATATGCGGTCAGAGAGAAGAGCAAGGGAATTTGAGTCATGGATGAGAATCTTCTAGAAGGGTAGTGGGCATTAATTGCTCATGGTGGTCAAGGAGGAATCTGCTATTTTTGGGAGCATTTATGACACCGCTCCTCCACCTTCTGGCGGTTTTTAGGGCAAAACTTGTCTAGGGCTGACGTGGCTCGATCTGAGCCCTCCATTGTAATTCAATCTGGACCGTCCATTGAGATTGGGCCAGCTATAAAAGGGGGAGTCCCCCTCATTTGTAATCTAATAGTCAGAATCAGAAGTAGTCAGCATAGTGGATCTTGAAGCAGAATAGAGAGTAGATACTTTTGAGTTAGAGTAGTTTTCATTGCATTGTTGAAGAAGGGGAATTCTCCCTTTGAGAATTTTGTAAGAGATTGTCACAAAGGATATTCATAATAAAGCATTTCATTGATGGTGAATTCAAATTTTGTTGTGAGTAGTTCGTGAGGTTTCTTCTTCCTTTGACTTCAACTAGGACTTAATTTCATGCTAATAGTTAGATATGGATGCTTATGTTTGACGTAAGTGAGCTTCTCTGATCCATACCACTAACGATCTTACTGATGGTAAGCTCGTCTTGCGTGGTCAACTAGAATACATTACACTTAACTTCGATCGAGATTCATGTGTAGTTATGCATCGTTGTGATGGTAGTTGCATTATTGAATCCTAATTTGAACATCTTTCTTATCCTTCGAAGATTGCACTTACTTTTTCGAGGCTGTCCAATTGGAGGCTAGACAACGTTTGTTAGAAGTTCATTGAAATTGAGCATAACACCCATTGCATTTAGGTTAGAATTTAGAATTTAGAAATCTCTGCAGCCATTCAAATTACGTATACTTTTTGTTTAGTTTTAGGAAACTTGCACTCCAAAGCCAAATCATTCGCACAAAATCCCTTTCAAAGCAAATATCTGTTGTTTATTGCACATATCC
Source organism: Sequoia sempervirens (assembly GCA_007258455.2). Lineage (NCBI taxonomy): Eukaryota > Viridiplantae > Streptophyta > Pinopsida > Cupressales > Cupressaceae > Sequoia > Sequoia sempervirens. The sequence goes on from VDFB02167843.1 coordinate 78,278, forward strand.
TGAACAATTGCGTAAGTCCCCTCGTAAGAACACAGCAATACACATCAACCAAACTGGGTCTATTCGTATTAAAGGAACCTTGGAGTTGAAAGCGTGATCTCACTCGCAATCTTAGCACACTAAATACTTTGTTCAAAAGAGAATAGGGAATCCGTTGGGAAACTTTGTTCTGCTAATTGGTGCGGTCACAAAAACCACGTCAACACTAATGACGCAAATGATATGTGGGTTTCAGGTGTGGGATGTAAAGTTGAGCATACAATAAGTGGACCAGCCACTAATATCTAGTCTTCATATGCACATAATGATTTCCATAAGGCAGATTTGGTTGAGCCTTTGATTTTTCATAATGAGTTTGAGGAGAGATATTTTCTAGAGGCTCGCATGGCAGAGCTTACGTTCTTTAGACCAGCTTATGAAGGAGTATGCATGAATGGGGGCATTGATGGTTCATATCTGTTTGAACACACAAACACTCTTGGAGATCATTCACTACTCTCTTATAATGCATATGGAGCTAATGGGGCGTGCATGATCATAGTTCCTCCTGCTGAATGGAATTTTCTTTTAGCAATTGGTTGGAGAAGTCAGAGGAATTTGCATCGTCCTTTCCCTGATGGAGGTAGACATAATGATGAGTTTCTATCATCTTCTGACATTAGAGGTATTTGTGGCTTCTTCTGGAGTGAGATTCTCAGTTGGATGTATGATGTTTGGGTTTATAACAACACATGGCAGACCGACATGATTCATTACGTACCAAGGATAATTTGGGATCCTGGTCGTGACATGATTGATGCATTGTTTCTTCTGGATCTTGTTGCGTTGCTTCACAACTTTGGGCATGATGAGATTATCATAGTGTGGGATCCAAGAATTTGTTTGGCAAACAGAGTGCTTCACAGGTTGGTGTGCTATGATAGAGTTATTACAGTATGCGATCCAAGGATCTGTTGGCTAGATCGAGTGCTTCACTGGTTATTGCGGCATAACAGGGTGACTGATAACAGATTGGTGCAACAAATTGGCAGGGCAGTGTTTTTGAGATTGGTTTGGGATCCGGGTATTGTCATGGTTGATTACATTATCCGCATGGATCTTGGCGAGTTGCTTCATATCTTGTGGCTTAATGGTTTGTATATCAGGGTGGAGCAGTGGATTGGTATTCGATTGCTTGGGACAAGTAATCTTTGGGAAAGGAGGACTGTGATGTCCCTTAATTTTATATGCCCAAAAGAGGAATTGGTCTAATTAATTAAATATTAAAATTGTCTTTAATTATTTTAGAAGACATTTTAATTATTTAATTAATTAATTAATTAATATTTATGGCTTTATGAAATGTTATGATATTGAAATTAAAGTTTTATAAGCCATTTATATTTAAATAAATCAATTACCAAAACTAAATGTGGCGAAGTTATATGGGCTTTGAGGGCCGACACAAGATCATGACGGAAGAATGAAGAATGTCTGGTTTTGAATATGCACTGGGAACGACAACTCTCAGGCAATTTGTTAGCCTTTCAGGACGTAGCCCCTAAGTTGGTTGTTTACGGGAACTTACCTTTTCACTAAGCAATCGGTTGACATCAAAAAGAAGAGTTTGTAGGCAATTGGGAACATATTTGTTTACACTAGGAATTGACGAAATCATATAGGAATACAACTTGTGTACGATGGTTCTGTTCCTTGAAATTCCTGCCGTATTAGTTGTTTAGCAGGAGCAGTGGTGATCACAATATCAGGCCATCCTCATCAATCAGACATTTTCCAACCTGAAGCTGGAAACAGGATTGAGATTTTGCTATCGGTCCTTGCAAGAGTTTTATATTGGCAAACAAGAAATAATTTACAGTAGCAAGGTTCCTAGTTGGTGTTAATATATCACAAGAACTTCAACTTCAAACAACATATCGAGCATTTTGCATTTTATCGGTTCACACAGGAAATCAAAGGCAGCGAACCTAATTGTATATTAATGTTTGGAGAAGCTGATTATTGGCTAATGAATGTCGTTTGACCCATCGGGAATCATCATTTAAGGCAATATACACGCTTGCTATCAATTTTGGTATCTGGCGCCATTTCTGGAATGCTCTGGCCTTGGTTAAGGATACTATCATCGGCGTCCTTATTACTTCTCTTTGTTGGCATCATTATATGTGGGCTGGAACATCTATGCACGAGAAGAAGCTTGACGGAGTCGCACATTGCCTCTCACTTCATATCAGTAATTAGAGTTAAGGCGTTGGTTGATATCGGGATTGTTATCCTAGTTGATTGGGCACTGTATCGAGTACTAGCAGAGTTTATATTTAATAGCTTTTGCTATTGCTTGTGACATCGTTGCAGAATATTCATTGCACGGGTTCCTATAAATGAAGTGTCATCGAGATGAATCCTATGTGGAGCCTGAGAAGAGTCAAAGCGGAACAACAAACATTCGTCTTATTTGGAGATTTTTTAATAAACCGATATCCTCCTTGTTGAAATCACGGCAGTTCAAAGTGGAGCAATATCAGGAGTCATTATGTTCCTTCAGTGTGTGCAATTAGGAAGGCGCTTACAATTGGAGAGCAATAAGACTGAGTATGTAATAATCCCTCATCGTTTTATATCAATAATCTTTTCAGTATAAATATACTGTGTATTTTGGAACGTGAAGTTGAGTGCAAAAATGTTTGCTTTGTAATATTCCATGTTGCAAATGCTAATGTTCAGGAATATTCACTGTTATAATATCAATTGCCTATCCTGTAAACATTCTAGGCCATCAGTAATTCTTTGCTTTGCTATTCATTAATTACAAGTCTTGTATTTCCTGCTGGGTATGAGTGATTTTAATATTCTGCACAACACTGTTCATATTGATCTGAATATATTTGAGCATACTTTACAAATTGTCTGGAGTTATGTTTCAAAAGGGAAAATTGAATTTAGAAGAAGCAAATCATTTTGGAAGATAGTTTGCTCAGGTAATTTGAAACATAACAAACTTGGAGATATCAAGAATAATCTTGATCCACCGGGTCAGGGTTATTGCACATTTGGGGTCCTGTCAGAGAATTTCCAATGCCTTATAGAGTTTTCTCAGCTCACTCACCATTGTTTACTATATTTAGGAAGTAACATGGTTTTCATACTTTTGTAACTTGGATTGATTTGAAATTTTCGCCACAAGATCCTCATGATCTAATTTGCCCCGTTCACACTAGCGCCTTATGCTGACTTGCTATTTATAGCTTGTTTCTGGAGTGGACTTGCTATTTAGAGTAACTGGTTGATTTTAGGACTTCCGCAACTCTGTTCAATGTGAAATTTGCTCCATGGGATCCTTGTGGGTCAACTAACCCATTCACACTGGTGGTTTGTGCTGAACTGCTATTTATACCATGTTTCAGAAGTGGCTTACTATAAATAGTAAGTACTCAGATTGCCTTCAAATTTTACCAATGGATTCCTTGAGAGATGATGAGCGTAGCAGGATAAATCAATTTTCGGAGATTCTGGTGTTTAACCCTTCATTTTGGGTCCCAAAGCTAGAAACCCTAATTTGACTTGCATGTTGCTGAAATGATCCCTGTTTGACCCCGTTTATGTTGCATGTCACTCTGTTCGTGATGCTGAAGTGTTGGGCAGCTGTCGGAGTGATCCTGCTAAAAATAGTGTAAGTGTTTGAAAAAGTGACCAACTCTACTTGCATGTTACCTTGTTGCGTAGCTCTTGAAAAACCCATGAAGAATATGCTGACATGCATTGAAAAATCCTGCATGCAAACCCTAAAATTTGCTCTCGAAGACAACTCTACAAAAAGGTTATGATCCTACTTTGCATGTTACATCACTACAAAGCTCCTGAAAAACCCACAAAGAATACCCAAACATGCGTTGAAGACTCCAACATGCAAACCCTGAAAATAGCCTCCGAAGTCGAGACTGCTAAAAGTTATCATCTCATCTTGCATTATCATTGCGTAGGTCTCGGAAAAACCAGTAATATTCTCTAGACATGCACCAAAAAACTTCGCATGCAAACTATGAAAATAGCCTCTGAAGCCTGAATTGCTAAAAGTCATCTCCTCGACTTGCATGTTACATCATTGCGTAGGTCTCAAAAAACCCAGAAAGAGTATCCAGACATGCATCGGAAAATCATACATGCAAAACCCTAAAATTGGCTCTTGAAGCCCCAGACTGCAAAAAATAGTAAGTTATTTGTTTGCGCTCAAAAGTTGTGGGCAGATAGTTCAGGGTGTTACAAATGCAGTGTAGTCAGAATTTTCAATAATGCTAAGAAAATGTCCAAATTAAGTACTTACAGAAAATGGCGAGTTGTCGAAATTAAGTGAAGCTTCAGTGGGAACTTGCTGAGAACGAACTTATCGCAGTGTTAAGCTTGGACTTCAATTCAATTTAACTTCAAACTAGCCCGAAGAGTGCAAACCCTAATTCTACAAACTTAGCAAAAAATTCCAATTTAAGTTCAAACGCGGGCACATCCCCAAAAAGACAAGCGGCAAAGAGAGATACAACGAGGAAAACCAAAGCCAAAAGACAGTAACGAAGCAAAAATTACGGGGGTCCCCATTTTGAATGGGGTGATGTGTGAAAAGGTCACAACAAGTAGTACCAAATGTTTATATGGATGTTGACCTACGAAGGGCAATAGCAGCAAACTACAACCCAATCTCAAAAATTGTAAGATCATATGATGGTATCAAAATGGTTAAGGCTGCTAGTTTTTACGATCAGAGTAGATAGACAGAATTTAATTCAAAATCAGACAAAATAACACAGCATATACCCTAGGAAAACCCTCCAGTTGAGGGAGAAAAACCCAGCAACAATATATCACTTGTATATTGAATATCAATGAATGTCTCCTTTACAAACAAGTTGATATGGAGGCCAATTACGAGCACCAAACTCTGATATTAATACAGAAACAATATAATGTAACTTCCTGATAGCAAACTCAACCTCCTTCAATTATATCGATCTACACTTCATGATCTTCTTGATACACAAACTCGCACTTATGTATATCAAACTTATGATGAACAATGAATATGAATGAATGAATGATCGAATGGCACCTTCATTATATATAATTTGTTGATGAGAACTCAAGGGTGGTGTCTCTTCAAATAAACAAGGTAAATCTCTTCAAATACACAAGGTCGGCCATCAATGAGAAGATGTGATCCTTCCACAAATCGTTGATTATGTAGGAGGTCGGCCTCAAGCATAATAAACAAATATTAAATGTTATTTAATAAAAGACGTGACTCCAAGATGAAGTCGTATCTTCTAAATGTCAACCTTCATAGCAATGAATAAATATTAGTTAATGAAGCGCCTCTTCATTGATTATTATGTTGCAATTTAAATAGCCGTTAGGCTACAATTTAAATTGCCCTTCATGGATCGAACTTGGCTAGAAGTAGAAGCCCGACATTGTCTTTAACATCAACACTCCATCCTAGCTAGGGAGGATACTTCCAGTGGCATAAGACATATCACCTCATCGTGATGTCAACCACAATGGCTACTCCCATATGTGGAAAGGAAACATATCACCTCATCATGATATCAACCATCATGGCTACTCCCATGTATGTTAACTGTGCACAGGTGTTCATCACAAAATCACTCAATGTGATGTCGTCATGAAATATTCTGAGCCAATTTTTTCAATTTTTCAACTCAACAACAAAAATTCGTTAGGGTGAGTTAAATCAAATCAGCGGTTACAAATAACTCGTTGCCAAGAATGCGCACTCAATCTCAACAAGAGAGAGGTTGTCATATGGCAAGAGGATCGTCAGTGCCTTAAAACAAAATGCAACTAAAGGTAACTCTAACCAAAAATGTGTCCAAGATGGACGAACATATGGTCAGAGGATCTCTACCACTACAAGTGTTGAAAGCAAACTCAACACCAAGTATGTGCTACCCAATCCAATATGGAAATGAGGTGACCATATGGTGGAGATATAAAAAATACAATGCAACTTCAGAATGAAAGATAAGAATTACAAAACATGATAAAGCAAGATTAAGGGAAATGCTGACAGTACTACTGTGCAGCTTACAAATGTGAATATTCGCTGGTTAGTACTACTAACAGCCTTACAATGTAATATCTCCTGCAAACACAATGGATTAGAGTGATAATCAAACTACTGAAATGTAGAGCTACTCCAGAATGATTAATATGACAAAGACAGACAATCCCAGCCCTATTAATAATTTTACTAAGTCTAATATGACAGACCTGCAGTTAAAAATGGTGAAACCAGCAACTCCAGAACTCACTTAAATGCTCATATCTCTCTCAATACTCACTCATTTAACTTGAAATTAGTTGCAAAACATTCTAATGATGATGACAATGAAGATGGATCACAAAAACTTCTCACAAAGACCCCTATTTATTTTGCACGACTTCCAAAGCACTTACAAAGTGAAATTTCTTGCAGGCAAGGGCAATTTACTTTAGATAATTCATAGACTTCAAATAAAATTCTGGAAACTTGCACATATGGTTGCCCTACATACGAAAATAGATTGGAACAATACCCAGAACAATATTATTTCTGTTTCTTGAGTTGTGAGTAAAAACAGCCATACAAACCAGCAACTCTAAAATTGACAGAAAATACAATAACTCAACTACAGAATGTGAGAAGAACCAACTACAATGAAAGGAAACCAACTACAACTAAACCTCTCAACTAGTTGCTGTCTTTCAAGCAAGAAGAAGAGCCAAGCTAGGAGGTATGCATTCCTCGAAGCAATTCCAACACCATTCCGAACATAACTTTGCAAATTCATCAGATGATGAGGACCCAGAGCTCCAATTTATAACTTCAGAAGAGCTTTCTAGAAACCTCCAAGAAGGGCGCCACCTCAAAGATTCTTTTAGGTCATTGACTTGTCTTTTGTCTTCACCCTCAGGATGGCGTACTTGCTTAAGAAGATAAATTTCACTTTTTAAATAAAATATTTGGCTCACCCAAAGTTGGCGTCCAAACTCCTTGAGCAATATTTGGCTTTAGAAATATTAAAATATTTCCTCCATGTGAAAATACCCTTCAATGTCCCCCTTTTAAAGACAATATTAATTCATGATGCTAGAACAAGGAATTATAATGTTAAATTATGTATAAAATATCTTATATCACCATGGAAATGCATCAGAAGCCAAATTCAACCATAACGTCTGAACAGACTGCCATAGTGAAGCCTACTAATTAGGAGTCAACAAGTCAATTGCTAAAAATAGAATTTACTAAAAATAGTAAATCCATATAATTACTCAGAATGCCGAACCGAAACCACCAACGCGAAGCTCTCAGAAAACCCAGAAGGAATCCACAATCCAAGTTCAACATTTCCAAGTGCAAGCTCTGCAAAAAGACAAAAACGTCCTCCAAGAAGTTTGGAAACCCTGATTCGAGCTTCTACTTAGCCTAAGAGTTCCCAGAAATAGGCTAAATCTAAATGAAGAGCGTAGGGCTAAATTGGGGACATTACAGTCCGCCCTTCCTAAAATTGCTTGTCCTCAAGCAATGCCACCACAACTCTAGAAAAACTCAAACTGCACCAAACCAAACCAAGTACAATCCCAGGGTCCCATATTCGTCTGAAGGAGGACCCACCATGCTGATGTTGCACTACTCTGATCACAATAGTGAAATCGTAGTGGCCAAAATGCTTTGAGTCAGCAAAATCAACAATGTCACTGTCTATCACAAACCTAGGCATTGGAAAAGATAGTCTACTCAACTCAAAATTGTAATCCTCGGCATATCTCCCCAAGGTATCCAACACAGCGAAAACTGCAAATGTTACCTCTCCAAATCTTCTTGCAAAGAGGAAAGCAATTCTTTGCAAGAGCTCATCAATCTCAAACTCATGACTCCACATGAATCTACTATGCCTCCCTTGAATTTTTCTGATGCAACCATGAAGATTTCTAAAAACTCTTACAATTCCAACTCCAAAAGTCTCAGAATGAAAAGCTAGAGCATGTGGAAGTTCGTTGTCTCGAACCAGCAATGAGAGTAAATTAACAAAGTTAACATCACAAACCTCTAAAGGATGAACTTGGAAAGTAGAATAGGTGTGAACGAACACATAATCTTTGTTGTTCAAGGCTGAAGTTTGCAAAGTGCAATCTGATTTTAGTGTTTCACACAAGGAAAAACAACAGCAACAAAGAAATTCCCAAGTGTGAGCGTGTGAGATGGGCTTTGAGTTGCAAGATAACACCTCCAAAGTGGCCGGAAAATACACTAGAGCAACCTCCAACTGAAAACTACCACTTCTTACACCAAAAGTGAAGAACCCACTCTCTTGAATGCAAGTAACTCCACATGTAAGGTGGTTGGTCTGCCTCCAACCAGCAAGCTCGTGTCTCAAAATTTTCCCTTGTCTTAGCGGAAAGTCACTCCCAAGAGCAACTAATCGTTCATCTCTCCAACCCATACTCAAAATTTCTCTCCAATCCATTTGTTGATGAACAAACAGAACCATCAAGTGGCTGGAAAAGAAGGGATCATCACCAACAAATCTGGAAATTTGATCCTTATCCCTCCAAAATTTCTTTCCACAAGCAATAGGCTCCATCAACCCATGTTGAGAATCCCAAGCATGGACACTCAACTGAAAAATATTTTCAACACAATGCCAAGAAATCACAATGCATTCCCAAGTGCTAGTGAGAACCAAATGTATTCTCACAAAACTGGTGTCCCCTTGAAGCTCAACCATGAAAGCTTCAATCACATTGCAGTATGAAACATAAAATGACTTCAGATTCAACTCCCAAAACTCACTAGTATGAGCCCAAACATCATTCCACCCAAGGGAGGGATTATCAAGAATGTAACCACCAAGTTCTAGTCCACTTTTCTCCCATACCTCCTGAGTAGTAGGTTTGAAATCATCACTCCTTGCTTCTGTAATGAAGTTACCAGCAGCTACCACAACTTGTCTCATCAACATCTTGATGTTATAGATGTTGAAATTACCTCGCTTCAACACCTCCCATATGGAATCTTCACCCTTGAGCCCACTTATGCATTCATTACTAATCAATAGACGTGGCACTTCCTCATGGAGTGATATCAAAGCATCCAAGCACTGGAAACCATGCTCAGTCTCATTCTCCGTTTCATCTTCCATCTCAGGGAGAATATTATCATAACTTTCCTCATCATCCTCATCAAAGAGAGGATTGTCAAAAACTTGAAAGTCATTCCTTTCATCTTGTTGCTCCAAACCAGCACATGTAACTTTTGATTTTCTTGAGATGCTTTCAAGATCAAACTCCTCTTGAAGACAATCTAGCTCTCCAATCACTTGCTTGATTTCTTCAGCTCTTTGTGCACCCTCTTGCTCCTTGAAGAGTTTGAAGTCAGCAAACTGGTCTTCAACCTCCATTAGAGCCAACTGAGTTTCTTCCAACATGTCCTTTGTTGTTTCGAGCTCCAAAATGAGCTCATCAATCGTACTCTCCTTTTCATGAAAAGCACAAATGATTTTCTTTGCAACTTCAAAGGCGTGATCTCGTTCTTCAATCGAGTGCACGTACTTGGACTTCAAAGTCTCCAAAGAATCTTTGATACGTTGCAAATTGGGAAGAGCAACTTCATCTGTCACTCCTCTACGTTTCTCATCAAGCTGAGCCTTCCAGTAAAGCTTTTCAACCAAGCTATGTGTGCGATCAAACAGGGATAGAGCTTGCACTTCTTTGTCAAAGGACACCTTGAATTGACCTTCCCACTCATAAGAGTGCGAAGATGGTGAACGGCTGATAGGTTGCAACTGAAAATCAGAACCTTGTTCCTTGTCTTTGCTGCCATCAATGTTGTTCCAACATCCTGGTACTTTACCCCCAACATGCGGATAATGCTCAATGCCATGGAGATGATCATTCTCCATGATTTCTTTGACTCTATGTTTGCAATCAGCTTCTTGAATGGAAAAATCAGACTTGTGTTTGTAAACCTCTTTAACTCTTTCCTCTTCAAGAGCCATATGGTCTTCTGGCTCTTCTTCTTCATCACTGTCTCCTTGATCAGACATTATAGCAGCATCCAACTTGCTCAATGGATCATAATCATCTGCTGTTTGGAAAGTTTCTGTAGCAACAAACTCCTCTTTGGCAGTTGCAACCACTTCAAAGAGTTCATAAGGGAACTTTGTTGAACAATCTTCATCTTCAAAGACATCTTCCCCTCCAATGGCTGCCTCATAGTTTGCAAAGCAATCTGATTTTTGTTCTTCATCAGGATCAAAGGGAAACTCATCCCACAAAGGTTCTCTTTCATACCTTGGTGCCAACACACCCGGATCCCAAATGCTAGTGGGTTGATTAAGATGATCAACAGGAAAAAGCTTATCATGCTCCCTCTGAAGTGATGACTCCTTAAATAAGTCAATTCCCAAATCACTTAAGCTGATAACATCAAAATTGTTTCTCTCCCATGGCTCAGTTTTATGTTCAAACCCAATGTCACCACCATAGTGAAATGAAGAATCTTCAATGCTTGCTGTTTTGAAAACTTCACCATCATTATCTTCACCATGAGGAAGTATTACGCTGATTTCTTAATGTAGAACTTCTTTAGAAGTTGGGGAAGCAACATGAAGAGAATCCATCTTTACCAAATCGTCAACATGATTGGGTATGGACTCATTGGAAACATCTCTATCATCATGACCACTAATATTTCCTGCATCTTGCTCTAATTTCTCCGAAAGTGGCTTCAGTTTCTCCTCACAATGATTAAACAATTCCTTAATCAGCATAGCAGCAATAGGAGAATCCTCTTCTTCATGTTCATATGCGTCCAAGAGGAAGGATTGGACACTAGGCGAAATTTCATCAACCTCATTAATGGTGAGAACGAGAATATTCTTCACAGCTGCAATAACATCCTCTTCTTGCTCACTCCAAGTTGAAGAGAAGAGATAATTAAACAAACGATAGATTTGAACTTCCATCTCTAAATCTATCAAAAGGTGGAAAACTCTAATTTCTGAAAATGTCTTCAATATAGCAGCTTTTCTTGAAAACAATTTATTTCCCGTTTCATTTAGGTCTTGAAAACTCTTCACAATCATATTCAGAATGATTTTCATGGTTTCATCATCATAGGGTGTTAGGGGAACAATCATTCTCATTAACTCCATGAAGCAAGAAGAAATCAGCAGCTTGATTTCTTCATTTGGATGTCCCAACCAATAGGGCTGAACTAAAAGGTGAGCTGCAGGGGACAATGCCAATTGCATCCATTCAGAAGGTGACTGCTCCACCTGTCTCAAACATTGTTCCAATATTTGAAGATTATTCTTTTTATCTTCCATTGACTTACATTCTTTTCCAAGTCTTTTTCCGGTCTCAAAAAGTGTTTGTTCCAGCTTAATCTCTTTTCTGTTGGCCATGTTTAACTGCCACTTCTAAACTGAGCTAAACTCTATTCTGACCTCTAGTGTAGATACTGATTTCTCTATCATTCCACTGTCAACTAAACCTTGTTGGGCACAGAATGGCAGGATCTTGCCTCTGATACCACTGAAATATTCCGAGCCAATTTTTTCAATTTTGCAACTCAACAACAAGAATCCGTTAGGGTGAGTTAAATCAAATCAGCGGTAACAAATAACTCGTTGCCAAGAATGCGCACTCAATCTCAACAAGAGAGAGGCTGTCATATGGCAAGAGGATCGTCAGTGCCTTAAAACAAAATGCAACTAAAGGTAACTCTAACAAAGAATGTGTCCAAGATGGACGAACATATGGTCAGAGGATCTCTACCACTACAAGTGCTAAAAGCAAACTCAACACCAAGCATGTGCTACCCAATCCAATACGGAAATGAGGCGACCATATGGCGAAGATATAAGAAATACAATGCAACTTCAGAATGAAAGATAAGAATTACAAAACATGATAAAGCAAGATTAAGGGAAATGCTGACAGTACTACTGTGCAGCTTACAAATGTGAATATTGGTTGGTTAGTACTACTAACAGCCTTACAATGTAATATATCTCCTGCAAACACGATGGATTAGAGTGATAATCAAACTGCTGAAATGTAGAGCTACTCCAGAATGATTAATATGACTAAGACAGACAATCCCAGGCCTATTAATAATTTTACTAAGTCTGATATGACAGACCTGCAGTTAAAAATGGTGAAACCAGCAACCCACAACTCACTTAAATGCTCATATCTCTCTAATACTCACTCATTTTAACTTGAAATCAGTTGCAAAACATTCTAATGATGATGACAATGAAGATGGATCACAAAAACTTCTCACAAAGACCCCTATTTATTTTGCACGACTTCCAAAGCACTTACAAAGTGAAATTGCTTGCAAGCAAGGGCAATTTACTTTAGATAATTCATAGACTTCAAATAAAATTCTGGAAACTTGCACATATGGTTGCCCTACATACGAAAATAGATTGGAACAATACCCAGAACAATATTATTTCTGTTTCTTGAGTTGTGAGTAAAAACAGCCATACAAACCAGCAACTCTAAAATTGACAGAAAATACAATAACTCAACTACAGAATGTGAGAAGAACCAACTACAATGAAAGGAAACCAACTACCACTAAACCTCTCAACTAGTTGTTGTCTTTCAAGCAAGAAGAAGAGCCAAGCTAGGAGGTATGCATTCCTCGAAGCAATTCCAACACCATTCCGGCAGCATAACTTTGCAAATTCATCAGATGAATAAAATGAGGACCCAGAGCTCCAATTTATAACTTCAGAAGAGCTTTCTAGAAACCTCCAAGAAGGGCGCCACCTCAAAGATTCTTTTAGGTCATTGACTTGTCTTTTGTCTTCACCCTCAGGATGGCGTACTTGCTTAAGAAGATAAATTTCACTTTTTAAATAAAATATTTGGCTCATCCAAAGTTGGCGTCCAAACTCCTTGAGCAATATTTGGCTTTAGAAATATTAAAATATTTCCTCCATGTGAAAATACCCTTCAATGTCCCCCTTTTAAAGACAATATTAATTCATGATGCTAGAACAAGGAATTATAATGTTAAATTATAACATTATAATATAAAATATCTTATATTACCATGGAAATGCATCAGAAGCCAAATTCAACCATACCGTCTAAATAGACTGCCATAGTGAAGCCTACTTATTAGGAGTCAACAAGTCAACTGCTAAAAATAGAATTTACTAAAAATAGTAAATCCATGTAATTGCTCAGAATGCCGAACCGAAACCACCAACGCGAAGCTCTCAGAAAACCCAGAAGGAATCCGCAATCCAAGTTCAACATTTCCAAGTGCAAGCTCTGCATAAAGACGAAAATGTCCTCCAAGAAGTTTGGAAACCCTAATTCGAGCTTCTGCTTAGCCTACAAATTCCCAGAAATAGGCTAAATCCAAATAAAGAGCATAGATCTGAATTGGGGACATTACACGTCACTTCATCGTGACATTCACCATGGCTACTCCTAGACGGTGAAAACACAAGTACAAGAAAATCATCATGGACTCTCTCACGTGATGTTGTCATGGAGTCACACACATGACATCCACCATGGCTACTCCCAGAGGGTGGAGACAAGGGCTTTCACATCAAATCTCTCTCACAAAGAGAAATGGATTAACAAGGGCTTGCACCACAAATCCCTCTCACAGAGAGAAATGCATTAAGGAAGATCACTGATACTAAGACTCCTTCTCGGCTAGGGCTTCATTCTCCACCATACCAAGCTTGTCTCCAAAATACACAAACTTTTATTTTGGAGAGAGGCTTGGTGAGAATGTTTGTTGTCTACTCATCAGTGTTGATATATTTCAACTGGATCACTTTCCTCAATACCATATCTCTGATATAGTGGTATTTGATCTCAACATGTTTAGTTCTGTCATGAAACACTAGATTGACAAAAAGCTTCAAACAACTTTGATTATCACAATGAATGGTAGTCAGCTCCATCAATTGTCCAAACAATCCTGCAACGAGCTTCCAAAGCCACACTACTTCTCGAGCTGCCACACGAGCTGCAATATACTCGGCCTCTGCTGTACTTAGTGCCACAAAAGATTGCTTCTTGCTACACTAGGATATCATCGCAGACCCCAAACTGAAGCAACATCCAGAGGTGCTCTTCCGATCAGTAACACACCCTGCCCAATCAGAATCAATATATCCATGCAACTTCAAGTCCACACTAGAAGAATATCTCAAGCCATACCCAACTGTGCCATGCAACCTCAGGACATGCTTTGCTACAACTAGATGTATTTGCCTTGGTTCACACATGAACTGACTAAGTGCAGTCACTGCATAGCAAATATCTGGTCTAGTATTGACTAGATACATCAATGATCCAATCAACTGCCTGTACATAGTAGGATCCATCAGATCTGAACTAGCTGCAACATCCTTAAGCTTATGCAAGTTGGTCTCCATAGGTGTAGACATGGATTTGCAATCCATCATACCAAATCTCTTCAGAATATCAATGGTGTGCTTCCCTTGACTTAGAATGATCTCATTAGGCTTCTGCCATACTTCTAAACCAAGGAAGTAGTGCATGAGACCAAGATCCTTCATTTCAAATTCAAAAGCTAACTCCTTCCATTTGATAATGAGGTAATCTTCTCTAGTAAGAATTAAATCAACATAGAGAACCAAGATTAATGCTTCGCCATCAATTACCTTGAAGTATAGGTTTGAATCAGCATCATTCTTGGAGAAGCCCGAGCTTAACAAGTAATGATCAATTCTTTCGTACCAAGCACAAGGAGCCTGCTTAAGACCATACAAAGCCTTCTTCAACCTGCAAACATGAGACTCCTTCCCATGCACCTCAAAGCCATCGAATTGCTCAATATATACGTCTTCCCTGATTACACCATTCAAAAATGTTGTCTTCATGTCCATCCGGTGAATCTTACATACTTTAGATGCTGCAATAGCAATGATGGTCCTGACTAAAGTATAACGAGCAACTAGAGCAAAAGTTTCCTCATAGTCAATTCCCTCTTTCTGAGAGAATCCTCTAGCCACGAACCTAGCCTTGTACTTCTCAATGCTCCCATCAGCCACATGCTTGATCTTGAAGAGCCACTTAGAAGAAACAACATATTTTTGTTCAAGTCTACATACAATGTCCCAAACATCATTCTTGAGAATGGATTCATAGTCTTCAGCCATAGCATCCTTCCATACTTGTTGACTAGTAGCTTCCTCAACCTTAGATGTTTCGGTCTCAATGATTTGACTTATCAAAGCAACATAGCTTGAAAACTTATGAGGTCTATTGCTTTCTTTGAATGTTCCTCTCGGGGCTGCAAACCTTTATGCCTCCTTCATTGTTTTCCTAGCCCAAAGAGGTCTCTTACGACCAATCACAATATCTGTAGGCCCATCAGTAGGTTCCGAAGGCTCAACTAGATAATCATCTTCTTTGGGTTCAATAGCCTCTGAATCTCAGGAGTATGGTCAACTTCCATATCTTGAGGAGACTCTTGATCTTCATTGTCTATCTCCATGTGGATGCCCCTTGGATCTCCTGAATGCAACATACTCTTCAAATGTAACATCCCTATTGATCTCAATCAACTTCTAGCTTGGAATGCATATTTGCTAAGCTTTTGAAGACTCACTATAGCCTACAAATATTCCTGTTGTGACGTTTTTCACACATCGCCCCATTGCAAATGGGGACCCCCTAATTTTGGCTTTGTTTTTCGCTTGTTTTGTCGTTGTCTCTCTTTTCTACTGTCTATCTTTCCGGGATTGTGCCCGTCATTGAGTTTAAGATTGAAATTTTGGCCAAGTCTGAAAAATTAGGGTTTTGAATTTTCCAGCCAACCTGAAGTCAAATGAGATGAATAAATTGCAAATAAAGACTAACACTATTGTTAGTATGCTTCCAAAAGGTTTTCACTGAAATTTCATCAAGTTTCGACTACTTACTATTTTTAGTAAGTGTGCAATTACAGGCATTCTGTCAGCAATTTTGGGATTCCGATGGTCACACTGCATTCAGAGCGGATCAGGCTAGTCGCGTGCAAAGTTTGAGCAGAAACGAACAACTTGCTATTTTTAGCAGTTCTGCCTTCGGAGGCAATTTTCAGGGCTTAAACACAGAGTTTTTCAACGCATGTCCGGAGATTCCTTGTAGGTTTTTCGAGACCTTCGCAGTGATGTGACATGCAAAGCAGCATGACGACTTTCAGCACTCAGCCTTCGGAGGCTGATAATAGGGTTTGCATGCAGACATTTTCGGTGGATGTCAGCATTTTCTTTCTGGGTTTTCCAAGAGCTTCGCAACGATGTAACATGCAAATGGAACTGACCACTTTTCAGGAACTTACTATTTTTAGCCAATGCTTGCATGTTGGAGATTTTTCTGGGTTTTTCTGAGGTTTTCAAGATTTTTTGGGCAGTATGACATGCAAGATCATCCGACAGCCGGTTGATCACTTTTTCGGCCACTTTCTATTTTTAGCAGGCATCACTTGGGCAGCAGCTCGACGCTTCAGAACTGCAAACTGACTATCATGCAATTGAAACGTCAAACGGAGCTCATTTGGGCAACATGCATAAAATTAGGGTTTCGAGCTTCAGCGCTAAAAATGAGGAGTCAGAGGTCAAAATGTTCAAAACTGAAGTACCCATCATGATGAGCATCTTTTAGGTAGCCTGCTGGCAAAATTTGAAGGCAATCGGAGAACCTGCTATTTTTAGTAAGGCATTTTGGACAAGGGCTATAAATAGAAAGTTGGTCTCGGCGTCAGGATAGACAGGCAAATTCATTAACAAGGAACATACTGTCCAAATTTCAGGTCAAACGGAGCTAAGGAAGTCTCAGAAACGAGCACTTACTATAAATAGTAAGTCACTTCAGAGGCAGCCATAAGTGGCAGGTTGGCACCAGATCTCAGCGAGCACAGGACAAACATGTGATGAGGAATCCTTGGTACAAATTTCAAAGCAAACAGAGTTGCAGAGAATGAAGAATCAAATAATTGCTATTTTTAGCAGGTCAATTAGGGTTCCTAAAATCAAGGGCGAAACCCGACATTCACACAGAAACAACATTCAGCCATGATCACCGGGCATCAGGCATCTGGCACATGAAATTTGGAGACTTTCTGAGAAGTTTCTATTTTTAGCATGTTGCCAAAAATAGCAGGGGCATGCAGGTATCAGGGCCCGACAGCTCAACCACATCCCGAGGTTCAGAACAAAGCAGAATCCAACGTTTTTGGAGCTTGGAATTGGCTTAGAATGCAAAAATTGGCAAACTTTCTAAAAATAGCAAATTAGGGTTAGTAGGAGAAGGTCACCCTAAATCCGGCAAAGGACAAGAAATCCACCAAGTTTGATAATTTTTCAGGTCCAGCATCAAAACTTGCTTTAAAAGGCCAAAGACGGATCAGAATTCTTGAAGTGTTTGAAAAATGGAGGCTTGACCCTCCAAATGCGCCCAAGATGAAGAGAAGGCACTTGAAATTTATCTAAGGCACACAAACTTGAAGCTCCCTGCCTCATTTGCGCCTTGACTCATGAGTGGGCCCTTGAAATATTCCACGTTGAAAAATGGAAGCTCATAGGCTGAAATGCGCCTTAGTCTGGAGGAAGGAGCATGGAAAATTCTTCTAAGTACTTAAAGCTTGATGCTCAGGGGGTCAAATGCGCCCTTGGAGGGAAAGTGGCATTGAAAATTTTTCTAAGTGTACGAAATTGGAAGTACCACCCTCCAAATGCGCCCAGCTTAGGAGAGGAGATGGAAAGGGTTTTTGAGTGGCAAAATGGAAGTAGCTACCTCTAGATGCGCCCTTGAACTTCAAGCTGGTTGAAAATAGTCAAACTGCTACAAATTGGAAGCTCCTATGGTGAAATGCGCCCTTGGAGAGAGAATGACAGATGAAAGTATCTAAGTATGAAAAATGGGAGTAGCACCCCCAAAATGCGCCTTCAAGAAGAGTAAGGAAAATGAATATTTTCTAAGTGTCGAAAATGGAACTTCAAGGGGTTAAATGCGCCCAGGGTGGAGTAAGGAAATCTGAAAAAGTCTAAGTCGTAAAAAATGAAAGCTTGGGGTCTTATTTGCGCCCTTGAACTTGGACATGTCGAAATTGAAAGTTCACCCCTCCATTTGCGCCCAACATTGGAGGAGACTTCAAAATGTTCTAAGTTTCGGAAATTGAAAGTAGCAGAGTCTAAATGCGCCCAGGCCACAAACTGGAAGCTCCTCATGTGAAATGCGCCCCTCTTCAAAGATGCTGCAAGTGAAATTTTCCTAAGTGTTGAAACTGAAAGTAGGAACCTTCAAATGCGCCTGGGGTTAAAAATTGGAAGCTAACCATGTCATATGCGCCCTAAGTCAAAAAGTGAAAGCTGGAACCTTCAAATGCGCCCAGGCTTGAGGAGGTTTCAAAAAAATCTTCTAAGCGTTCAAGATTGGATGCTCACCCTATGAAATGCACCTTAACCTGTGGAGAGTTGAGAAAAATATTCTAAGTGTTTGAAATTGGAAGTAGCCCTGGCTAAATGCGCCCAGCTTGCATGGAGTGAAGGAATTTTTCTACGTATGGGAAATTGGAGGTAAGAGGGCTCAAGTGCGCCTTAGCTAAGAATAAGAGGTGCTAAAAAATTTTCTAAGTGTTTTGAAATGGAAGATGACCCCACAAAGTGCGCCCAAACAAGTATGAAATGAAGAAAATCTTCTAAGGCATTTGAAGTTGAAGCTTGATGGCCCAAATGCGCCCTTCACTTGTGAGGAGCTCTGAGAACGTCCAAGGATGGAGAATGGTGTTAGGCGTTGACATACAAGTGTGATCAAGGCATTAAAATTTTCCGAGCGAATTAATAAAAAATTTTTCACCACAAGAAGGATTGAAAATGAATAAAATTTCCTAAGGAAAAATTTTCAAAATGCTAAATGATTTAAAAATTTTCTAAGGCAAAGTATTTTCTTCCTTAGGAAATTACTCCTAGACGTGGAAGATGATGAAATTTCTTAAGACATGAATAAATTGCCAGGTGAGGAGTCTGATAATGCTAGCTTCACGGGGTCGAAAAAGATTTTCAAGTCAGAGCAAAAGGAAATGTTCATCGATGATGAAACGAAATAAATTTGATGAAGAAATTTTTTTTTCTAAAGTTCAAAATTAAAAAATTAATTGAACCCGTTCGTTGGGTACCCATGGATTCGAAGCGTTCTGAAGGAAATTTTCTTCTGGGTATCGATGATTATCGATCAGGAATGGATTTTGAAGTCTTCTACACTTTGTCGAGGCCTTCAGGGTGAATATTTTTGGTGGGCGCCAGGTTGATGAATTTCCTAAGGGAAATTTGAAAAATTTTCTAAGGCATGAAATGAAATGTGGTTGACACAAAATTGCCTTGGCCGATGAATTTGAAAATGATCGCCTAGATAATTTTTGATCAAATTCCTGATGAAAGAATTTCTTCTCGATTCTGAGTTGGATGAAATATCAGAGTAGAGTATGCCCAGGCAGAATGCAAGATGGATTGGAAATTTGGCTAAGGCATGAAGAAATTAAACGCGACGTTGGCTAAGGAAAAATGATGAACGCTTGGAGCTCAAAGCGTGAAAATCAGGTAAGTAAGGTGAATTTATATTATGATGTGTTCTAATGCCCTTCTCCTTGCTTGTTTTGCAGGATGAGCGTGGAGGCCAAGTAATGAAGCACGATGATATTACAACCTTCGGAGGAAGATAAAGTTATAAGTTTCACATGAAGGACGAAGAGTCGCAAAAGTTGGCTAAGTGACAAAGGAGCGTTTTCAAGACTCAAGATGGAGAAAAGAGCGGAAGTTCAAGCAAGGTTGAAGAACAAAGTCAAGAAGAAGATCGAGAACAGTGTGAACGCGTTTCAAGACGGGAATCTTCTAGAAGGGTGGTGGCCATTAATGGCTCATTTATTACCCCACTCTCCTTTGTGGCGGTTTTTAGGGCAAATCTTGTTTAGGGCTGAGGTGGCACGATCTGGGCCATCCAGTCGATTGTAATCTAAGCCGTCCGTTGGACTTGGCAAACTATAAAAGGGGGAGTCCCCCTCATTTGTACCTTCAGTAGAATAGACAACTCATTAGACAGTAGAATTAGAGTAGAAGTTAGAATAGAGGGACAACTTAGAAGTAACTTAGAAGTAAATTGATAGTGTAGTTGGAGGAGAAGGAAAGTTTTCCTTTGAAAACTTTTGTAAGAAATTGTCGTGTAAAACTTTCATAATAAAAGATCTTTCATTGATGGTGAAATTCATCTTTGTTGTGGATAGCTAGCGAG
The DNA here is from genome assembly GCA_007258455.2 of Sequoia sempervirens. Classification (NCBI taxonomy): domain Eukaryota; kingdom Viridiplantae; phylum Streptophyta; class Pinopsida; order Cupressales; family Cupressaceae; genus Sequoia; species Sequoia sempervirens. The sequence continues at coordinate 98,612 of VDFB02167843.1, forward strand.
GTTTCTTCATCCCTTCTACTTCAAGTAGCGTAGAGTAGCGTAAATTTCATTTTTCATGCAAGTAGATGTTAATTGTGGAATGTGGTGTTTGATTTAAGCAACTTCGTCTATCCATACCACTAGTGTATTTGCTGATGGTGAATGCGCCTTGTGTGGTCAACTGGAATATCACGTACTTAACTTCAATCACAGTTTGAATAATGGTATGCGTCGTTGTGATGGTATCTTTATGTCAAGTGGTGGTTTGAACATCTTTAGTCATCTCCCTAGAAGATTGCACCGACTCCGTGGAAGCTGTCCGATGCGAGGCAAAGCGAAGTCCGGTTAGAAGTTTGCTGAAGTTGAGCCCATATCTCACGCCTTAGAGTAGATTAGAGTCTTCTTAAACCTGCACCATTTCAATTCAGTACTTTTGGAAACCCGCACTTCATAGATACATCTTTCGAGCATTTCAATTCCTTTCTCCGCTGCCGAACAATTCCGTAAGTCCCCTTGAAATACCAGCAAATCACATCGAGCCAAACTGAGCCTATTACGCCAACCTTGGAGTTGCGCGAACTTTACGGCAGCTGAATACTTTGATCAAAGAGAATAGGAAGCGTTGGCAACTTTATTCGTTGTGCGGTCGAAAACACATCATGGGTTTTCGTCCCCAAATCCCAAAACTTCAGCATACTATCGATCCCTGGCTGGAATGGCACTGCCTTCCAGGTTTTTGTCCATTAGGAAAACCGTTGGGGTTTTCATCCCTCCGCTGAGAAATATGGCCACAAGCACAATTCTCCAAATAGAAATAACATTTTTTAAAATAATAACTTTAGTTTGTCCTAGTTACTTCAAATTATAACATTTTAAAGGACAAGTAACTTTATGTTATAACATTTTAGAGGACAAATTATAAGTTGTTTTAATAAATTGTCATTAGGCAAGTGCCTTAGGGGTAGTTAGTCAAAATATTAATTGAAAATAATTATGGACAAGTTAAATATTTTATTTTTATGGTGTGTCTGAATGGGGCACAATAAAGCCATATGTACCCCTCAGAATGTTTTATTATTTTTCTGTCTTTTGGGGATGGGAGTTATAATATTTACAAATAAAGCAGTGGCAGGAAAAAATAGAAAAGAAAGAATTAATATTCAATTATACTAGCAACAAATCTATAAAAGAAGAGAAAAAACTCAAAGGAGCATTATGCAATTTGATATTATCAACTTCTATCATTTTCAAAGCACTTGTGTTCAAAAATAAATCCAAGGATGAAAACCCTTGAGGCTGAATTGGAGTTCAAGAAGGAAAACTCTCAAATTTTCGGTTAGTGATTTCACCCAAGAATTACACAAAACTTCTTCAAATTTTCAATTTGCAGTTTGGTTTGTGGTTTTCAATGTGTTCCAATTTTAGTGTCTGGTGTGGGACATTTGACTTTAGTTTGTACTAGGGCTTTGCCCATATTTCATTTTACAATATCAATAGTAGTGTTGCTGATTGAATCTCTTTCCTATTTTATAGTTCATATTTCAATTATTATTGCTTCATTTATATTCAATGCCATCCCTACTTGTGCATCATAAGGAGGCATCAAATGCCTTAATTCCTGTCCTAGACTTTCTATCCTCCCGTAATGCATTGAAGATGCTCAGAGTTTGTGATTGTACTAGACATATATGTGCTTTTGTGCCTTGGTTTGATTGTCACAATTTATTATGCTTGAATCACAGCTTCCAAGGATTGTCGTAGATTACATCATGTAATGAGCTGATCTGAATTTTCTTTGTGTTTTTTTTATGAATGTTTATCCGAGCTAAATCAGTCCACCACTGGAATGCTTATACAATTTTTTCTTCTAGAAATATAACACGATTAACTGTATGTAATGTCCCTGCTTAATTCTACTCAAATTTTCGCATTCAGCACGTGGACATTTTGTCAAACACTTTGCCTTACAAGCTGTTCTAAGCTGGTAAATAGTTTTCAGTGTTGTCCTTCTTTTGATGTGATGATAGAATGCATAAAATGATCTCTTAAAAACTTATCTAAGTATGCCAAGCAATTGTAAATGAAGACTATGTGCAATGTAGGATATCTTTATGGCTTTTTTCAAATCTATTAAATGACTGAAGATACAATTGCACTAATCAGATATTCAGTTGCAGCACTCAGACATTTGAACAAACAATTGGAATGCAGCCCAATCTCCCTTATATTGTTTCTTGAAGCTTTGTGATTAATTACAACACTTGCCAATGATGACTGCAATTGTAATGATTCTGTATTGTAACTACAACTGCTATTATTGACAGCAAGTCCCTGACTGTAGAAAGTCTGCAATATTAAATTTCCTGGAGTGACGCCTATTACAACAATCGAATCTCTTCCTTTATGACTCCTTAGAAGCTGAGAGTTAAGCTACTCCAATCCTGCTTCTCTTGGTAGCACTCAATCTTTTATTTGATGTGAGAAGGCTCGTTTCTATATGATGATTACAATCCTCAGTCGATTTGATAATGAAGACCAGCAATGACAACTTAGTGAGTTCCTCCAAAATCATTCCAAATTTGGCTCAAGTGTTACACCCCAAATTGTGAAGTTACTATTTACTATTACTACATAGGGTAAATGTGAATTCTGGAGATGAATTAATGATGCTTGCACATTGAATGTTATCTAATTTGATGTTGTTTCATTTGATGTTATCTTAGTTGATGTTATTCATGGTGAAATACTGCATAAATGAGAATAGATGGTTATTGAATTAATGTTATTCTAACTTTGAAGATGTTTATAAATGCCGCTTATTGTTGTGAACAATTGACTGCCAAGGCATGTGTTAGTGGTTGCAGGTAAATGTCCATTTCTCCAGGGGGAGGGGAAGTATCACTCGGGAGAAGATCTTGGTCGGGTAACCGGTAAAGTAAACTATCTAAGCATACACACACCACTTTAGATTGAGTGAACTGAGTCAGTTTGTGTGGGTTATAGGAAAGTCATCCTTAGCTTGTATGGTTGCATTAGGAGTCTTGTTTACTTCTGCATGCATTTGCGAGTGATGTTTATCTATTTGGTTTATGAGATCTATCTTGTGATACTACGATCATATGGATAGGTAGGATGTAGGTGGAAGTATGTTTATACGTATGCACATGCGTGTCAGGAGGATCTAGTGACACGTATATGCATATGTACAGATATACCACACGTACACACCTATCAATATGATGGTAACATAAATGGATGTAAGTGAACCGGATGTGGACATATATATATGTATAGTATATACACGTATCCATATGTACATACATATCTATACAAGCGTATGTTGGCAAATGGATATGCTCATACGGATGCATCGATATGGTATACCTACACATACGCGTACATAGAGGTATATACATGTATAATGTGGATATTATAATTATTTATTGAATATATATATATATATATATATATATATAATAAAAATATATATAATACATATAGTTTAAAACTTTGAAAATCAAAATATTCTGATTTAATAAATGAGTCGATTTGATGAAGACTTCTACTCACATATTTTAACTTTGGCTTAAATAGGTCAATATAGTTAATTTGATGAAATTCGAACTTTGAATCAAACACGGCTTTGTGGAAAATCGCCCAACACTTGCTAAAGGAATACGCAGGGATGAACAATCAAATGCGTCTAAATCTTTATGGCTTTAACCAAGTTCATATCTAAAGCTTGACTAAATTCAACACAGTTAATGATTTTAATCGATTGAACCTAGAAAATAGTCGATACTGGGTATGTGTTAATGAAATGAGATTGACTTCTTCTCAACATATGAAAATCCCGCCATCTCAAAAATTTGGCGCCACCTTTGTTACCATTTTTCCATAGGTGTTGATTTGGCAGAAAATTACGAATTCCCTCATGTGCTTTTGAAATAGTCTTCTTGATGTTGGCAAAATTGGAAGTCGCTTCATCATGTTTATTGTTGAGTGCAGGCTTGAGTTGGCGCCACCTCCAAGTTGAACAATTCAAAATGGGAGTGGTGTCAATTTACACGCCATGGCTGTAGGAAGCTTTGTGGCTGGCTGCTCTATAAATAGCCACGTAGCTCTCTTGCAATGCATTTCCTTTTGTGTTATCACATTCATCATACCCGAATTACCTTGTGCATTATTTGTGTTTCATTCTTGCCAATCTAAGAGTGAATATTATTTGCCACCATCATTCATTTTTGTGTGATCATTACTACCATTGAGAGAGGTGTATCATACCAAAGTAATACGCCCTTGCTGGTTATTACATCTAAGTTTTACCAATTTATAATATTTGATTTCTGAATGAGAAAAGAGTGGATTTTGTGAGGAAGAGTTGTCTATTCTTGAGAGAAGGGTGCTTTCAACAAGAAAGAGAGTGGGAATTGAATTGTGAAGCTGAGTTAAGCTAAACAACTAAAGGAGAAGGCTACTTTGTCATCAACATTTGGGAAAAAGCGATAACAGGCATGGGGTTTTCTTCTTCATATTATTTGCAAGGAATTATTGTGTTTTTCTATACTGCATGAAATGTCATTTCTGCTTGTGCAATAGAAGTAATTGAGAGTTTCTTTGAAAATGGGAATTGAAGCCTTTAGGTTGCATTTATAATGTGTTTTTAAGTACTCCATGATAGGAGAGATTGCTTGACACAAGCAGTTAATTATACTAGATATGTCGAAGAGATTGTTTGACATAGGTATTGTTGTGACCTTTTCACACATCGCCCCATTGCAAATGTGGACCCCCAGTAGTTTGCTAGTTTTTAGGGTTTTGTCTCCGCGCAACGATTTCATGAGGTCACTTCTTTCAGAGCTTCAGGTCAGTCTTTTGGGAGTCATCCAAGCCAAGTCAATAATCCATGCTTGAATTAGTGCATAAACGTCATGGAAGTGCTCAAAAGGTCCGGGAGACGAGGATCGCCTGTGCTTTTGGCCAATTCTGAGACTTCCTATTTTTTAGGGAATATGTTTTTTTGCTTTTTCGCTTTTTCATTTTTGGCATTTTTGGACTAAATAGGGTTCCCTATTTTTTAGGGATTTTGCTTTTTCTATTTTTAGAAAGTCAACCCTGGTCAACGTTTCCATCTTTAAATCCAAAAATCAACCAAAAAAATCAAAAAATCATTAAAAAATCCAAGTAAAAATCGAAAATCAAGTAAAAAATTAGGAAAAGCATGGAAAAGCAAGGGAAAATCTGAGAAAATCAACCCAAAATCTGGAAAAATCAGTCAAAAATCAGTCAAAATCTGAGAAAAATCACCAAAAAAAATCAACCAAAGGGCATGAAATTCATGATAAATTTTGCCTAAGTCTGGAAAATTCGCCATCAAGAGAACATGTTCAGCCATTAACAAAGTCGACCCTATAAAGGAGGGAAGGTAAGGATGGAGAGTTCGCCATTGAGAAGAGAATGAAGATGTTGGCCCTTAATTTGAGGGACATGGCATAAAGGTGTTGAAGTTCGCCCATGCCATAAGGATAAGATGGCAAGATACTTCCAAAGTCCGCCATGCCTTAGAGAAAAATGGCAAAGACCCTTCAAAGCCCGCCCAAGCCTTAAAGAAGAATTGGCAAGACATGTGTGAATTCCGCCCTAGAAAGAAGGGACGTCCAAGACCAAGTAAAGTCCGCCCTTGACTTGGCATGACACCTCCAAAGTCTGCCATGACTTGAGAGAGGAATGGAAAGACACTTCTAAAGTCCGCCCAGCCTTGGCAAGGCACTTGTGAAGTCCGCCTAGGCATGAGAAGGGGGAAAATTGAAAATTTTTGCAAAGTGTTTGATACCTTGGAGGAAAAAATCCGAAATTTCTCTAAGTCTGGAGGCCTAGAAAAGGAAAAATATGAAATTTGGCTAGGTATTTTAATGCTTTGAAGGAGAAAATGCGAATTTTGGCTAAGTATGAGTGTGAAAGGCAAATGTCAAGGAGGATAGAAAGTCCGCCATGCCTTGATGGAAGGTGGAAAGAACTTGAGAAAGTCCGCCTAGGCCATGGCAAGGAGAGTGTGAAGTTCGCCTAGCATCAAAAGGAGAGGAAAGATTAAAAAATTCGCCTAAGTATGAATGCCTAGGGAAAAATTGGTGAATTTGACTAAGTGCACAGAGGAAAATGTACATGGCAAAGAGGCAAGAAAGTCCGCCCTAGGCCAAAAGAGGTTAAAATTTGTCTAAGTGTCATGGAATTTTGCCTAAAGAAGACATCCAAACGCATACTTTTCCTAGAGAAATTCGTCCAAACAAGAGAAAAATTGATTTCGGCATGAGAAAATGTGCCTTGCACAATTTGAAGTCCGCCATGGCAGAAGAAAATGAGGATCTGGCATAACATTTATTGATGAGATGGCTAAAATTTTAACTTGGCTAGACAAAAATTGAAATAAATTTGGAAAATAAACATTTAGCCAAAGAAAAAAGGACAAAAATTAAAATAGCCATGGGTCCAAAAAACGAACGGGTTGGAAATAAATTAAAAATTTTAATAATTTATTTCCAATACAAAACGCCTTGGACAAAATAAAATTTCGCCAGAGATGTATCGGAAGAAAATAAATTGCGCCGGACAAAGATAAAATTCATGGGAAAAATTAAATTCGCCATGAATTAAAACTTGGAAAATCGAATTTAATTAGACATTTAATGTTTTTTTTTTTTTTTTATAAATTTTGAAAATTAAAGATAAACATCTACAAAAATTGAATTTTGAAAATCAAAGAGATTTGCCTGGATAAGCTTGCCATGGAGTCTTTTCGGAAAAAAATGGAAACTTGCCTGTTTGAAGAAGAGAAAACAAATTGAAATCGAGAGAGAAAGAGGCAGTTGCTAAAACAAATCGAATTCTTCAGCATTATAATGAGTTTCAGCAACTCATTTTTCATAGACACAGCTGAAGAGAAGATTAATCTCTCGAAATTGTAAGACGATCAATTCTTCTGCAAGCAAGATCGATTTTCTTAGAGGAAGGAATAATTTTATGCTGAAGAAGTAATTTTTTTCGAAGAAGTGAAGGATTTATTTGCTGAAAGTAGAATTTCTTAGCAAGACAGGCGCACTTTGTCACTTGATTTTTTTATTTCTCGAAGTTTAAGTCTGATCTGCAGCCAGAAGTTCTTTCCTGAGGTTTGGAGTTCAATTGGATAAATTCATCATTTCTCCTTCTGTCTTTTTCCTTCTGGCTAAGTTCTGGCTAAATTTCAATTAAATTCATTTACTTTTAGCTTGCTTTTTCGTAGAAGTTTAATTATTTAATGAGCTGAAAGTAAAATATTCGAACACAAGGCACGGAAGTGAATTATATTTTAAAGTCTCCGTATTAATGTTAGTATTTTTACTACAGGTTGATGACCATAGCAGGAGAATCATCGAAGAAGGTGCCAATGAAGTTCGCCAGCAAGGGGGTATAGCGAGAGTCAAAGATAAATTCAAAATGGAAAAATGTTGCAGACACTGATCTGGGACATGTTGACTTCGTAGAGTTCAAGAAAAGAGTATATGGACATGAGGGACTTCCGACACCAATTGCCAGACGAATGGTGAGGAATGGAATTTTTCAAGCAGCTGGATTCCCGCCTGCAATGGACTGTGTTGAGTTAATGGTAGAATGTGCCATCCACTACAATGCTCAAAAAAGACAAATCATTGCACCTGATGGGAGGGTTTTGGCTCACCTGGGCGAGGTAGCAATACAGGAGACATTCGGCATCCCAGCACATTCCCGTACCATCTACAAAACCAAGGAGGAAGCCAAGGGATTGTATGACAGCCAATCTGAGTTATGCACCACAAATGCTAATAAGGCATGGCTAGAGAAGCATAGACCATCCATGAAAAAGATGCCTAAGAGGCCACGCTGGACAGATTTTAAAGAAGATTATGGAGACATCATTTTGATGCTGAACAAGATAGCCGACAATCCGCAAGGTGTGTACTTTGAGACATGGATGTATTATTTTATAGACGAAGTCACTTCCGGCGTGAAGATGTTCAACTGGTCTCGAATGATAAGTGACAATCTTCACGAGCAGCTGACCAATTTAGAAAAGACTAAGTCTTTTCACATGAGCTCGTACATTGTCTATTTGTTGGCCAGGACATATAAATACTCAGGACTGGTTTGCAAAGGCAAAGTTGGCAATGGAGAAAATGAAATCAAGCCTTATGATTGCTACCCGCAACTTCAGCTAAAGGAGAAATCTCATTTTAGGCGGGTGCACGATGCTTTCTTAATGTATATCACAAGAACACTTCAGGGAGGAACGCATCAAAGGCTGAGTCACGAGGCAAAGAGTTTGATCAGTAGGTATGGATCCTAGTTTATCCAGTTTCCAAAATTTACATATGTTAGGGTCCAGGGATTCACTGGAAATCCTTACAAGTTGCCTATCTATCCAACAAATCTGATGATTTTGCTTGAAGTCCTGAGGCAGTTGGAAGAATACCAGAACATCCAGACGCCAAGTAAGAAGGCGGTTGTTACATTCCCATTCTTTATTGGGAATATGTTAGAGTCTTGTCCATTAGCGCAAGCAGCCGAGGGTGCAAGGCTAGAAATCCAGTGGTACCCTTTCACAGCCTATAAGTCCAGGGCCAATTTTGACCCACATCATCATATTCGGGTAGTGGATGGAAGAAGATACAAACACAGAGTGGAATTGGAGGACTTCTGGGTGAACGCCGCTGATGAGTATGAAGTCAGGAGAAGATTGTGGTCTAGAGTGCCAGTGGACTTTATGAGGGCAACCGAACTTTGCCAAGTGCCCGATCAGTTGTAGGACGATGGAAATTATGTCCACCCGGGTGCCTCTCGGGAGGGAGAGCCTGACCCCTCCAAGTGGAAGTGGTTGTAGAGCCCCCGAAAGCACCTCGCAATTGGCTTAATACTGGATGGTTAATCTCAGCGATTGGCAATTTCGGTGGGTTGACCATCAGTCTCAAGAGTTGGTATGTAGTGCTATCAATGCTCAATGCATGATTTATCGAAGGAGACGAGTCATACTTCCTCCACGTTGGCGCATCCTATCATGATGATTTGCCGGAGATTGGCGTAGAAGAGGAAAAAGCAGCAGCTGCGCTAATAGAACCCGCCCGCAAAACCATTAGATAGAACTCGTATTCAAGCCCGCTACATTCTAATATTGATGAGCTCGGGTGGCTGTACCGTATCATAATCCTTGGCTAAAATGATGAGACTTTTTGCAGTTTAGGAAGATAACAATGAGCCTATCCAGTTGGATAACAATGAGCCCTCATCTCCTACAGGCACAAAAATACTGGGTTCAGATAATGAAGTGGAAGTCCAAAATGATGACTTCGAAGAGGGAATGATTTCCGCCCTCAGAGGAGTCTTGGATATTCCAAATGAAGGGAACGTTCAGTGGAGAGAGGGTATCTGATTGGTGTATCTGTTGATGTGTTTTTCGTGACCGCACCAACGCAGAATAAAGTCGCCAACGACTACCCTATTCTCTCTTGATCAAAGTATCCAGCACGCTAAGATTGCGAGAGAGTTCGTGCATTCAACTCCAAGGTTCCTTCAATGCAAATAGTCTCAGTTGGCTCGATGTGATTTGCTGGTATTTCAAGGGGACTTACAAAATTGTTCGACAGTGGAGAAAGGAATTCAAATGCTTGAAAGGTTTGTCTATAAAGTTCTTGTTTCAGAAGGTATTGAATGTAAATAGTGTTGGGTTAAGAAGGCTCTAATCTACTCTAAGGCGTGGGACATGGTGATCAATTCTCACAAGCTTCAACCAGGCTCTGCTTTACCTCGTTTCGGACAGCCTCCACAAGACCGGTGCAATCTTTAGAAGAGTAGCTCAAGGTGTTCAGATCACAACTTAGAATGAAAATACCATCACAATGACGCATATAAACATACAAATCATGATCGAAGTTAAGTGCATGATATTCCAGTTGACCACACAAGGCACATTCACCATCAGCGAACACACTAGTCGTATGGATAGACGAAGTTTGCTCAAATTAAAGACCACATTCCACACTATCACCTACGTACATGAAATGAAAATTATCCTACTTTAAGCCACTACTTGAATCAGAAGGACGAAGAAACCTTGCTAGCTACTCACAACAAAAGATGAAATTCATCATCAATGAAAATTCTTTTTATTGGGAGAGTGTTCACAACAATTTCTTACAAAATTTTAAAGGAAAAACTTTCCTTCTTCAAACTACTCTATCAATCTACGCTATGCTACTTCTAAGCTATCACCTAGATGTCTCTCTATTCTAATCTCTACTGTCTAACCAGTACAAATGAGGGGGGATGCCCCTTTATATAGCTGGCCAAGTCCAATGGACGGCTCAGATTACAATCGGTTGGATGGCCCAAATCGTGCCACCTCAGCCCTAAACAAGATTCACCCTAAAAACCGCCACAAAGAAGAGTGGGGCAATAAATGAGCCATTAATGTCCATCATCTTCCAGAAGATTCCTATTCATAGACGCGTTCACACTGCTTCAACTTCTTGGAATAGTATGGCAGGCACGTTCTCGATCTAAAACTTCAAAGCTAAAACTTCTTTCTCCTACCTGACGATGATTTTCCTCGACGTTGTTCTTCGACTTTGAAGTTCTTGAGGATCATTTCTAACCCTTCGGGCCTTCATCTTTCCCCATCTTGGACTTGATCATTTCTTCTTTGCCACTTGAGTAGGGCACATACTAGGTCTCAACACTTAGCCATTTCTTGCAACTCTTCCTCCTTCAAGATTTTATCATCTTGGACTATTTGCTTCATTACTTCAAATCACCGTGCCTTGGCCTTGGCGTTCATTTTGCAAAACAGATAAAGAGAAGAGTATCAGAACACTTCATCATATAAATTCGCCTTCCTTACCTTATTTTCATGCTTTAACTTCCAAGGGTTCATTGTTTTTCTCTAGCCAACTTTGCTTCCTTCATGATATTTCAACATCTGTAGGCTGGGGCATACAACACCTGTACATCACATTTCAATGCCTTAGACAAATTTCATCTTCCTCAAGGGGGGTATTTAAGAGATGCCCCTTTTAAAATCATCCTAGCTTCAATTGCATCCTCCTCAAGAAATTTATTTCACCAACTGAGGTGCTAATAACCTTGATTTTACTCATCTCTGACTCAAGGAGACTATTTTCACGAAGAATTCGATCAAATTTTCCTAGACAATCAACTCCAAAATCATCTGCCAAGGCATCTTATTTCAATAACACATTTTATCCTTCCTGCCTTAAGAAAATTTTTAAGTTTTCCCTAGGAAATTCATCGATCCTGTGCCCATCAAACATCTTCACCTCAGAATCCTTGGCGAGCTGTGGAAGACTTTAAAATCCACTCCTCATTGCAGACGTCCGATACCCAGAAGAAATTCCCCTCAGAAAGCATCGAATTCATGTGTCTCCAAACGAAGGGGTACATTTAATTTTTGAATTTTAAACCTTAGAAAAATATTTTGCCAACAATTTTATTCTTATTCTTCATCTTCGGGCTCATTTTCTTGCTCAACTTTGAAAATTTTCTTCAATCTAATGAAACTGGCACATTCTGACTCTTTCCTGTCAACTTACCTATGCTTTAGCAAATTTCTTCATCCCCCAGCCAACTTAGGCGTATTTCTCTAGAGGTGGAATAAATTTCAACACTTAGAAAAAATTTCAACATCACCTGTTAGGCGCAAATAGGGGTGAGAGCTTTCACTTTACTTGCCTTAGAAAACATTATCATGGACTTCCTCTTCAAGGGCGCATTTAATCCTTCAAGCTTCTAATTTCATACTTAGAAAATTTTTAGGTTCCTCTACTGACCTTGAGCGCACCAAACTAGGCCCACTTCCAGTTTTCAATACTTAGAATTTTTTTTATCAACTCATTTTTTTTACCTTGGGCGCTTTTGGGGTGGTTTGCTTCCAATTTAAGTGCATAATCTGTCATGTCCCCTTCTCAGTGACATCTCTCAGAGGACAGGATTGGCCTATCACACGACCCTCGTAGGCTGATTGATTGGATAGAGGGTCACTTCGAAGCTTGGCTCAGCTTCAGTTAGCAAGGATTGATCAGTGGTCTTTCGTTCTGGCTCGATCGGAGGCTTTTTGCAGAATTGCTATTTTCGGCAGGCGGTGTGGGACCCCCACTATTTTTAGCAGTATGGCTTTGTGGACATCCGGGATCACCAGAGTTGATGAGCATCAGACCCGGCAGGAAGCGGATAAATGCAAGGGAGAATTATTAATATTTAATTACATTGATTAATTAGTAATTAATGTTTATAATATAAAGTTATAATTTTTAAATTATAACTTTAAGTGATTTGCCTTAAGGGGTGCGCCATCATTAAAGGGGGCCAGTTGACGTTTGATTTATATTAAAATATTCAGCAGGAGACTATTGAAATATTAAAAGATTAAAATATGAATATTTCATTAAAACCCTATTCTTGAGGAAATCGCACTTTTCAGCTTATTAGTGGATTTGCCTTGGTTTTTGAGCCATGATGTGATTATTGGATTTTGAGAACTGATCAAATTGATCTGAGCACAGACTTTAGGGTTTGAACTCGACTTCCTTGGGGAACGAGCCATCTCCAGCGGAAAGCAATTCAGAGAGTGTGAAATATCACTTGATCTATTGCCAGCAGAGGTTTTCTCACACAGAGGAAATCATAGATCTTCAGAGAAATTGATATCTTCAGAGTTTTATTCAGTTGTTTGCATTCAGAGCATCTCATTCATTTAGGCGTCCATTCTCAGAAGATACAGAGGGTTTAGAAAGCGGCATATGTTATTTACTTTATGATTCATGCTGGAGCCGTACTTACCAGGCCGTACCATCAGATTTCTGGCCGTACTGTCCAGTCTTGAGGCGTCTTTGGTTTGGAAGGAGAAACGCCTCTTTCCTTGACTTCCCACATTCTCCAGTACAGGCGCAGGCTATTTGGGCATCATCAGAGGTTATCATTCAGAGGGAGAAGATCATCATTTACCTCAGCCGTACATTTCTGTACTTCTGTTGCAGCAATTTCCAGGTTTTTAAAATATTGAAAATTCTTAATTTTATTCATTGCATGCATCTGGGTCTCATTGTAATCAGTAGAGAAGTTTGAATAAAGATACTGGCGTCCATTTTCAATCCATTTCAGAGTCATTTAATTTTTGTAGAATTTATTTCAATTTATTGCAAAAATCGTACCTTTCATTTATTGCATCAAAAACACAAATTTGCAAAAAAACCAAAAACCTTCAGAAAAACCTAAAAATCAGTCAGGAGCAGTGTCAGGGGGAAACTAGGGTTTTTACATAATCCCATGTCCCACTTCTCCTTCTAGGCGCATCTGAGGGGGTCTCATTTCAAATTTGAAACACTTAGAAAATTTTTTAAACTTCACTTCTTGAGCTGGGCGTATTTCCCACTTCAAACTTCTATTTTACTTGCCTTATTCAAATCAAGTCTCCTTTACCTTCTTAAGGCGCATTTGGTAGGTGGAGCTTCCAGCTTTAGGGACTCAGTCAATTTTCAAGCTTCTTCCTTTCACTTTGGGCACATTTCTACCCATAAGATTCCAATTTTCTATACTTAGAAATTTTCCCACCAATCTTAAGTTGCTAGGGCGCATACAGGAGGGTAGGCTTTCAATTTATAACACTTAGATTATTTTCAAGCTCTCAATGCAAGGCAAGGCGCATCAAAGGGGGAGAGCTTCAAATTTAAATGCCTTAGAAAATTTTAAGGCTTCAACCCTCCTCTTAAGGCGCATTTGGAGTATCAAGCTTCAAATTTGAAGCACTTAGCAAAGTTTTCACCCCCTCCATTAGCTTGGGTGCTTTCAAGGGGTTGCACTTCAAGTTTGCAACACTTAGACAAATTTCTCACTCACCCTTTCCAAGTTTGGGCGCATTTAGCCCATGGAGGTTCCACTTTTCATAACTTAGAATATTTTTCAAGCCTCTCATCTAGCTGGGCGCATATGGAAGGTTATACTTCAAGAAAAAATTCTAACACCATCCCCAAGTGAAGGCGCATTTCACCCCCTCTACTTCAAGTTTTTATACTTAGAAAATTTTCCATGTGCTTCCTCCAAAGTAAGGCGCAAATAAGGTGTTGAGCTTCAAGTTTGAAGGACTTGGAAACTTTTGTGGTTCTTCTTCTCCTAAGGCGCATTTCAGCAGTTGAGCTTCCAATTTTAAGAACTTAGTAATTTTTTCAATCACCTTCTCCCTCTCAAGGCGCATTTGGAGGGGTCTTCTTCCAACTTTGCAACACTTGGTAAAATTTTTAGACTCCTTCATCTTCCTGGGCGCATATTCATGGGTAAGCTTCCATTTTTCATGCCTTAGGCAATTTTCATCCATCTTCAGCTTCTTAAGGCGAATTTTGATGCTGGACCCCAAACTTTATCAAACTTAGTGAATTTCCTATCCTTTTCCAGATTTGGAGTGATTTGTTCATGCTAGCCCTGACTTGCCCTAACTTTCTATTTTTAGAAAGTTCTTCACATTTCATGCTTTGAACTAATTTCTAACTCCGAAAAGCCTGATTTTCGCTTTGTTTCAAACCTCGGGATGTGGCTAAGCTGCTGGTGCCTGATATCCGCCTTGTACCTGCTATTTTTAGCAATTTACTAAAAATAGCAATTGCTTAGAATGAGTTCAAATTTTATGTGTTGATTGCCCGAAGGGTGTTGATTGCGGCTGGATGCTGCTTTTGCATCACTGTCGTGTTCTACCCTTGATTTTAGGAAACCCTAATTCCTCCGCACAGGCCTGCTAATAATAGTAAGTGCTTGATTTTTTTAATCTCTGTAGCTCTGTTTGACTTGGAATTCGCGCCATGGGGTCCTCATGACCTACTTAGCCTGTTCACACTGCCATCCTAAGCTGACCTGCTATTTATAGCACATTTCTAAAGGTGGTTTACTATTTATAGCAACTGCTCAGTTTCATGACTTCCACAACTCCGTTTGGCTTGAAATTTGGATGCTGTGATCCTCATCGGGTGACTTGCCCGTTCACACTGGCGCCTGCTGCTGATTTACTATTTTTAGCTAGTTTCTGGAATGCCTTACTATAAATAGTAAGTGCTCCGATTGCCTTCAAATTTTACCGGTGGATAGCTTGAAAGATGTTGAACGTAGTGGGATACACCGGTTTTTGGAAATTATGAATTTTTACCCCTCATTTTGGGTCTCGAAGCTGGAAACCCTAATTTTCCTTGCATGCATATCAAATGACCTCCGTTTGACCTCGTTTCTGTTGCACTTCGCCATGTTTGTGGTTCTGATGCGCTGGGCAGCTGTCAGAGTGGAACTGCTAAAAATAGTAAGTCTTTGAATACTGATCATCTTGCTTTGCATGTCACACCACTGCAAAGCTCTCGAAAAACCCATAAAGAATGTGCTGACATGCGAAGAAAACCCTGACATGCAAACCCTAAAAATAGCCTCTGAAGGCTGAACTCTGAAAGTCATTATCTCACTTTGCATGTTATATCGTCGTGAAGGTCTCTGAAAACCCAGAAAGAATCTCCAGACATGCATTGAAGAACTCTGCATATAAACCCTGAAATCTGCTCTGGAAGTTGAACTGCTAAAAATAGTAAGTTGTCCGTTTCAGCTCAAATTTTGCCAATGAGCAGCTTGACATGTTCTGGATGCAGTGTAACTGTCGAAACTCCAAAAGTGCCGAAGGATCGCTCTGAATTACGCACTTACTAAAAATAGTAAGTTGTCGGAATCTGATGAAATTTTAGTGGAAACTTGCTAGAAGCATGCTGACAACAACATTAGTCTCATATTTCAATTTGATTACTTCATTTGATTTCGAACTGCCCAGAAAAATCAAAACCCTACTTTTCAGACTTAGCCAAAATTTCACGTTAAGGTTCAACGTGGAGCATCTGGAAAAGATAGGCGCAGTAGAAAGAAGAGGCAACAACAAAGCGACCCAAAAGCAAAGCCAAAATTAGGGGGTCCCCATTTGCAGGCGTGTGTGAAAGGTCACAGGTATCGGCGACTACCATTCGGTTGGGCGATGGAGAGGATGAAATTCGAGGCACATTGAGGTCAAGAAGAAGATGTCGGCAGATTTCTTGGCAAGGTTGGAAACGAGTTACTACTAAGAAGCACGCCAGAAATTTTCCACCATTCAAAGGGCCGAAAGCGGCGGCCGTTCCACTTATCTCATGATACCATGATGGATACACAAAGATAGAGATCCCTCGAGAATGCGGTTCCTGCTTTCCTTGGGTTTGAAGTTGTTGGAGTCTTATCCAAAAGCGAATTAAAACGATGATAGCAAAGAAGGAATACAAAAGGGAGGTCGAACGCCTGGAGTATATACGGCATCTGACCCAGCCACTCAATCAGGGTGATGCAGTAGCTCCTCCTCTTCTCAATTCCTCGCAGGAGATGGCCAAGGATGTGGAGCAAGGGATGGTCACGGCCAAGGAGGCCCAAGAATGGATGGTAAGCGAGGGCACGAAAGCAGCCTCATTTATGGAGAAATTGGCGCTTGCCTGCGGACAAACTTCTTTTCTTTCCAAATTGGTTGACATGGCGGAAACTTGGGACAGTCTCCTAGATATTCAGGAGAGGCTCATTCCATGCCTCAAGGTCCTGAAGGGCGTTCCAAGGGAAGAATTGGTCGAAGGAAAGGTGATTGCTGCAGGAGCAGCTTATGATTTTCACCATTGGTTTTGGGCAGTGACTATATGGAGCAAAGTTCTGGAGAAGGCAAAGGAAGATGGGCTCAGAGTTGAGGAGCAAGTTAAAGAAATCCGGGAGAAGATTTATATGATAGCTGCAGATGTGTTTGACCGAGAGATTGTCCAAGAAAATGACATGCAACTAGAGAGGCTGAAGCATAAGGTTCAGGAAGTTTTCTTCTCTGTTACTGGACCAATTCTGAGACAGGATTTCGCAAAAGTGGCGAATCTCTTGGTCATCTGGAATGATTTTGTGAGGTAGGAGGTGGATTGGGAGAGCACCTTCGCCAAATGTGCTGAGGATTTGGATGGACTTGAATTCAGGATAAGCATGCTGCCGCCAGTCATGATGGAGGAAGTTGTCACAGTCGTGTCCATATTCATCGAGCACAATGCTGCCCAAGAAGATAGGGACACCTTCCCTTGAAGATAGCTCCAACTGCCACTTCACTGCTTGTTACTGCTTGTTTGCTAGATGTTAACGGATGTTATTTTGGGCAACCCTAATTAGGGTTGGGTTGTATTAATCTTGGCCATTGATGTTGATTTAATCTTGGCCTTTCATTTGATTTTGAAAACTCTATTTAAACTGGTGATCTCTCACTTTCATTGGTGTGGAGACAGTGTATGAAATTGTTGCATTGAGACTATTTCCGATAATAAAAGCTCTTATGCATGATTTGCTTTGAATCACTTTTATTGTCAAGTAGTAAGCAAGGTTGCATAACTCCTTCTACCATAGATTAGAGTTAGAATTAAATTAAGTAGAATTTGCTTTGAATATTGGTTAAGTGAATGCGAGATTGATTGTATAGATTAAATGGTGAAATATTGCTCATACTTTCTTCGGATGGATGATTTGCATTCGATGCGTAAAGTTAGCCTGAGCTTGTGATTGTGAACGCCTAACTTCAGTCTCATTCGAGGCTTGAAAATTATAATCACACCCTTTGAAGATTGCACTGACTTTGCGTAGTTGTCCCAGGGAGGCGAAACAAAGCGTGGTTACTTGTTTCACTTGATCTTTTCTGTCTCTTAAATTCCTAGGCGTAGAATAGATCTTCTAAACCCTTATCTTTTTGCATCTTTTTTGGAAGTCCTAATCCAAGAAGCCTTTAATGATAAATCCAACTAAGTCTCAAACTTGTGAAGAATTCTTTAACATAAGTCCCTTTGTGTATTACCAGCAAATCACAACGCCCATTGAGCTTATCCACATGTCAAGACCTAACGAAAGAAACCTTGGAATCGCCATATGATCTTCTCACAATCTTAGCATACGCGGTGATTTTTCAAGAGAGGATAGAGTGTCTTTGGACATTTTATTCTGTGTGTTCGGTGGATGATAAAACGTACACCAACAGGTATTTAGTTATGCTACATGTAGTACAACATAGGTATTTAATTATACTAGATATGTTAGAGAATGGAATGTGTTTATATTTTCTCCATAGTAGGAGATGAGTGTGTTTCTTAGTTAAAGTATATACTAGATTTGATGCAGTGCAGGGAGGCAATCAACTAACAATCACAATTCAAGCCTTTTGAAACAACTTTACAACCCTTAAGAACTTATCTCATCAACTCTTCACTAATTCACCCAGTTTCCCTTGTAGGTCTGCAGACCTAACTTCTTGACCTTATCTTTCAAACTTCTTGACAAACCCTCAAACCATCTATCATTTCAAGCACCCATTATTGTTTTCTTTAACATATCTCAAAGGGGAAATAGGTTGTTTCAGACCAATACTCTCAACTAGATGTTGTTACACTGTCCTAGACTTCAAATAGGTCTCTTTTCCAAAGCAACTCCAACACAAAAAAATTTCCAACTCCAAATTCTTGTTGACAGACCTTCACTAGCCCACAAAACCACAGATTCATCAACTTTTATCCTCCAAGACACTGCTCTAAACACCAAACCAATAAACCCTTGTTTTAGGCTTTCCTACACTTGAAACATGGAGGGTTTCATGAAACTAAGCACTCCTAGCCTCTAATCAATCTGCCAATGCTTCAAACACTTCAATATATGTCCGCACTTACTAAATCAATCATCTCCCAACCAAACCTAATACAATTTCCTCCAACTACCACTTCTAACCATGCATTTTATGTCAAAAACTCACAAAACTACACTAGGGCAGCACTCCAAACACCACCAATTGCCTTCCCCGGCTCTCAAAACTCACTTTAACGCCTAAACCTACCATTTTGGACCCATTCCACCAAGCCATAGAAGATATAGTCGGTGGAATGGGTCTTATTGCATGTTTAAAGGTTACAAACCCGTTTCCAGAAAAGTGCCAATAAAATTTCACAAACTCAATGAAATCTCACAAAACCAGATTCAAAGTGAAGATACTTCAAGCCTTTAACACATTCAATTAATTTTTGAGCAATAGCAATCTGTACGGAACTGTACAGTCTCAAGGAGCAGCAATTTACCAGTGAAATTACAGAAAATTCAATGAAAAATAGGGTTTTATTTGTTGCTTTCACTTCTATACAATCTCCAATCCTTTTCCTCGACTTGAATGAGGCCTTTTAACATCAAAAAACAAAGAACCGACTGACCAAACCGACTAACCACCTTTTAAATTCCAACTGACCGTTGGTATTCCCACAAACTTGCATTTTTCAATATTGCACTTTTTTGACAATTTTTAGAAACAACATCAACCCTAGCAAAAAAACTCTACCATGACTCAAAATACATAACCCATGGTCTATTGTGACCTTATTTAACTCAAAACAAGACTCAACACACTAAACCAACCTATCAAAACCTTACAAAACCATATTTTCAAAAATAATGAACATGGTCCCCTACACCAAGATTGAATGCAAGAGTCACTTGAGGTACACCCAGCTAAGTTATTAGTTTAACTCGGAAAGCTTGTGTTACTCCTAGGATAAGCATGGGAGCAGGCTTGTGTACTTGCTTAATAGATTCATTATTAGTAGAATTGTTTTGAAGATAGGTTATCTGGGATGACAGACTATCCATTGAAGGATATACCTAGCTTGTGTACTTAGTTGCTTAATAGATTCATTACTAGTAGAATTGTTTTGAAGATAGGTTATCTGGGATGACGGACTATCCATTGAAGGATATACCTAGCTTGTGTACTTGCTAGTTAAGTAGATTATTACCAAGTAGATTAGTATGTTGTTAGTTAGTCTGGGGTGACGGATTTACCCATTGAAGGACAATACCAATGTGTAATATCCCTTGCACTAGCTAACTTCAAATGAATGATTTTTGCCTCAAGGAATATTGTCAAACAGTTGATATGCAAACTGAAAATGTTTATTTCTGAGTGTGTAGACCTGCTGGAAGTGTTCTATTGTGTTCTTGTTGCAATACAAAAGAGATAGAACGATGAAACAAACTTGTAATGAAATTGTAATCACCAATGTAGAGTTCTGATTTTAAATTTCTGAGTGCACATATGATATCCAATGCAAACATAAACAATGGTGATGGCTTCAAATGTTCACAGAATTTATTCTCTTACAAATGTCTCAAGATATAGAAGAGATTTTCAAGCAATGACATCATTAAAGCATCAAAATACATCTTAAATCTGAATTAGACATTTCATCAAACACTTGTCATGTATGCCTCAGAATGTGCAAGTCTGAAACTTATTTATTGCTGATATGAAATACTGTCCTCAAAATCAGAATTACAACCTTCAATGATAACTGATTCATGTATTACAAAATGATCTCATTTATACTCTAAAGGCTGCCATGAATTTTCAGAATTATGCACTCAGAAATAACAATGCAAACATGAGAAGTATTGCTCAAAACCTGGTTAGGACGATGGCAAATGATAGCAAATGCAAGCTCAATGATCTCTGAATTTTTATAGAATTTTTTGAGTGCTTTGCACAAGAAATTGCCCTCCTTGAAGAAGTCTGCCCCTGCTTGCCTGACAATATTTTAGAAAAATAAATACAGCCTCTAAGCTCCTCGAATTTGTCCTTGAAATGGTTGTCTTCTCAATAGCAGTTGATTGCTCAAGTACCCACAACCAAATGACGCCTCTAAGTGAAGATATGAACAAAATATGTTTCCAATGATGCCCTAGCAGCAGTATATCAGACCTCTGGAATTAATTATCAGCAAGCTAATAGCTCCTCCAAGAGACTACAAAATGATTGCTAAGTCCTCCCAAGATGAATGCTCAAATACTCACAAAGAAACAACATCCAAATGAGGCCACATGAACAATAATCTGAATATAGTCGACCTCCATGAAAGCTGATATGAAGCTCAATGAGAAAGACTGAAAATATCTTCCCCTCTCAACGCTGCAATGAAAGCACAAGTTGAACTCCTGCAATGAAGTCCACAACTGGCAACAATATTAGCTAAGAGGTTCACAGCCTCAAAGTTGCACAATCAATGGGAGTGATCGTTCCCAATGACCGATGGAATAATCTTCAGAAACCCTAGGCTTCTCAACAACATAACAAGTCAAGTATCAAATATCCTGGATATCCAAAAATGAGCCCTTAAGATCCTTTTATACTTTCCTGGAGGAGCTTACACACTTTTCTTGCCAATGTGGGATAAAAGATATATTTTCCACTTTTATTTTATTTTATTTTATTTGCACTTTATAATAATATTAAAATATTACTTTATAATTCATAAAGTGCAAATATGTTGGCAAAACATTATGTTTTCAAACATCCTGATAACACGTTATGTTTTCCAACACCCTGATAACACATTATGTTTTTCAATATCTTGATAACACATTATGTTTTTCAATATCTTGATAACACATTATGTTTTCCACCATTCAAAAGAACATAGGAAACCCCCATTAAACCACTAAATCTAGGAGAAGAAGCCAACCATTGCCTGAAGAAGACCCCCTAACCAAGCTTCTTAGCCTACGAGAGTCAGGAATAGGCTAAACCCTCTGAAACTGATGTTCATGAAATTGGGGACATTACACTATGCGTAGCTTAAGATAGCCTTAAGTCAAATCGGCCATGAATAGAGTATGTGACAAATGACACTCAGTAGAACATACTGAATGAAACACTTTGATCAAAGTAGTGTAATGTACGACATTCATATAGATTGTGTGATGCTTGAAACTACACTATCAATTCACCATGATCCCATATTACATGCTAGTTCGAGAGTTGTCGGGTTGCACAGGTTCTAGTTATGTAGGACACAACACTATGCTTAGTTGGTTGTTGTTATCAGTTACTCTACCAATCTCTTTGTCGAAGGGAAGGGCCATCTATCAAATGATAGATGTGCGGGGGACCGCATTAAGAGTCTGTGGTTGGCGGAAAAGCGTCTAAGTGATGCTTCTCTTCCACAACAGGCGACCAAAGAACCAAGATTTGAAAGGACGGATTCCTGGACTGTCTTACAGCTATTTGTTCTAAAGCTCATTGGAGCTATGTTTGTAAAGGTATGTATTCTTGTTACGAGTACTTGTGAAGTTATTGTAATGAAGTGGAATCTTTATTGTAATATGATATGGCATCTTGTTCATATATTTTCAATAAAAGAAGGAATTTTTTTATTGCAATGACTTGTTAGCACGTTTATTTACTCGTATGATGTAAATTTAGAAATTTTTACTGTACTAAAGGGTTGGCACATTTCATCAAGGGTGCTGCACCAACATGTCCTCAATGATATAATCAGGCCACAAGCTGCTCCCGATAAACCTTCAATACAAACCAAATTCCTATCACCTGCTTTGAATATTAGAGGGATGACTTACACGACTGACGTATTTTGTCTCTTTTGAATTGTCCTCTAGTAGATGACCCAACACACAAGCAAGGAAGTCCCGACAGCCCCAATGGGACACGATTTATCTAAGTCGCTTTATAATGTTTGATGAATTCTATAGCTAGGCAACGGCTTAAACAAACTTAGATTCTACTAAGCAAGACCTGACACCACTCCATAAAGAATTCACCGTGTCTCATACGATTTGTCTCTTAGTGTTGACATGTACAATTTTGTTGTCTCCTCTAGAAGACGTCAATGCTTCCATAGTCGAAATATATCTGTTAATGAATTGCTGCACCCAACAATATAGAATCCTCCAATTTTCGGAATGAGAAAGACTCTTGAATGATGCCTTGTCAACTGCGATTGGTGTTATTGTTCTTCCAATATATTGACCCACAATGACTGTAAATGATCTTCAAATAATCTGCCAGTCATCAATTTCACCTGAACTTTACAAATTTGGCCAAAGGCCACAAAATTTGCATGAAAATATCTCCTTCTAATAAAATGGCAAACCCAACAATACATCAACTGCTGGAAATGGACTAATCAAACCAATTGCAACAATACCTCAGCTGTTACAGTTTGCAAACCTCTCAAGATGCAATAATAAACCAGCTATTGCATTTAATCAGCTAGGGCAATAATACATCAGCTATTGCTTATCGAATCTCTTCAACGAAGCACAAGTAGAAACCCTGGATGGATTTCTCAACAATCCCAGGTAGGGTTGATCTTTCACAACCAAACTTGACACTCTAGAGTCTTCAAACCCTCGAGCAAGCTAAGCATTCAGCTTCAGCTTCTTACCTGTTGATGTGTTTTTCGTGACCCCACCAACGCAGAATAAAGTCACCAATGGCTTCCCTATTCTCTCTTGATCAAAGTATTCCACACGCTAAGATTGCCAGAAAGTTCGTGCGTTCAACTCCAAGGTTCCTTTAGTGCGAATAGGCTCAGTTTGGCTCGATGTGATTTTGCTGGTATTTCAAGGGGACTTACGCAATTGTTCAGATTTCTCACAGTTAGCAGCTGATATGTGATTTGAAGGGGATTCTTACGTGTATGATTTGGCAATGTGGTTCCTTTCCTAAGACTAATAAGAAGGTGCGGAAAGTAAAAAGGGAAAGGGCCTAAGAAATTTATACTCTACTCTAAATGCAAGATGAGTGGGGCTTCGTTTCAATAGACTTCAACCGGATTTCACCTAGCCTCCGTCGGACAACCTCAGCAAAATCGGTGCAATCTTCAAAGGGGATAGCAAAAGGTATTCAAGTTATAGTTTAACATGCATACACCATCACAACGACGCATATAAGCATATAAACCATAACCGAAGTTAAACTCAATGTAATGTCCAGTTGACCACGCAAGGCAGACTTATCATCAACAAGCTGCTAGTGGTATGGAATAAAGCGAAGCTATCTTAATAAAGCACCACACACCGAAGTAAGCTACTTGCATGAATTTAATCTACTTGGATGTCTGAAAGGAAGAAGAAACCTTGCTAGCATTTCATGACAAGACGAATTCCATCATCCATGAAAAGATCTATTATCATAAAAATGTGTTACACAACAATCTCTTCAAAAGTTTTCAAAGGGAAAACTTTCTTTCTTCTCCAAATGATGCAAAATGCTCTACAAAGCTACACTATCTAGCTCTAAAGCTCTCTCAATGTCTACTCTGATTCTAACTGATCTAATCTTCTAATCTAATCTTCACCTACTACTTTACAAATGAGGGGGACTCCCCAGCTTTATAGCTAGCCAAGTCCCAAAAACTGACTAGAAGGGTTACGTCAATAAGAGTGGCCGAGAATCTCGTGCCACCTCGACCCTAAATAATATTGCCCTAAAACATCACGAGAGGAGGTGGGGGTAATAATCGCCATAATATCCACCATCATCCTTCTAGAAGATTCCATTTGTAAGCCAGCGTTCATTGTTCTCGATCTTCTTTCTTGGCGTTGTTCTTTGACTTCTTCCACTTGAGGGTCTTCATTCTTCTTTTCATCTTGAGCCTTGAAAATGTTTCTTCAACACTTAGCCATTTTCTTGCAAATTTTCTCCTTCGAGATTGAAACTCATCTTCATCGTGCTTCCACTTCAAGTCATCGTGCTTTGGCCTCAACATTTCTCCTGCAAAACAAGCAAGGAGAGGGGTATTAGAATACTTCATGATATAAACTTAACTCACTCACCTGATCCTCACGCTCCAACTTTCAAGCGTTCATCGCCAACTTTGCGTTCAAGTTCATGCCTTAGACAAACTTCATCTTTGAGAAATTCATTTCACTACTTGGGGCTCCGATACTCAAATTCGTTCAACTTCGGCTCTGGAAGACTATCTTTACGAAGGGTTTAAGCAAATTCACCTAGGCAGTTCATCTCAAACTCATCATCTGGAGAATTTCACCTTGAAAACACATTTTCTTCATTTTTGCCTTAGAAAATTTTCAAATTTCCCTTAGGAAATACATCAACCTGGTGCTCACTTAAAAATCTTCATCCCAGAATCCTTGACAAGCTGTGGAAGACCTTAAAATCAACTCCTCATCGATAATCTTCGATACCCAGAAGAAAATTTTCTCCAGAACGCATCGAACCCATGGGTGCCCAACGAACGGGTTCATTTAATTTTCTTGAATTTTGAACCTTAGAAAATATTCTTTCATCAAATTTATTCTCGTTCTTCGATCCCCTCTGAGAATTTTGCTCTGACTTGGAAAATTTTTATTGACGCTGCGGAGCTGGCATCCACTGACTTCACTTCCGGCAACTTCACCTTTGAAAAATTTTCTAACGCTTCACCACCTTTCCAGACTTAGGCATTTTTCTCCAAGGAAGAAAATATTTTGCCTTAGAAAATTTGAATCACTTCGAAAATTTTGCCTTAAGAAATTTTATATCCAACTCAACCACCTTGCCTGTGAGAAAAATATCAACTCCACTTAGAAAATTTTATGAAGGCGCTTAGCATGTTTTATTTTTTATAGCCACCACTTCACATTTTGCTTCACACTTGAAAAATATTTATTTGAAGTCCCAACGCCTAGGAAAATTTTCCAAAACTTTGCATTTTCAATGCCTAACACACTTCATCCACCCTAGGCGCATATGATACTTGAAGAAGAATAAAATCACGCCCAGCATACATTCTCCACCCTTACATGCCTTAAAAAAAATTCTAACACCTTACCACCTTAGCATCTTGTTTTCACACTTCACACGCCTTGGCAATATTTTTCACCTTATTTACCACCTCCACTCACCTTTTACCATCCTAACTTGGGCGCATTTAGGCATGCAAGAGGGATGACCTTTCAACTTCACTTTTTTTTGTCTTCACTTGAGCTTGTTTGGGCGCATTTAGGAGGGTGAGAAGGATAAAAACTTTGACTTGTTGACCCACTTCTTCCTTGGGCGCATTTCCATGTATGTGAAGGACGATCTTGTTTGACTTGTTGACTCCCTCCTTTCTTGGGCGCATTTTGGTGTAGGTGGTGGATAACAACGCCTTTGAGTGACTTTTCAACTTCCTCTTTTGTCTTGACATGCATGCATTTGGGCGCATTTCA
This sequence comes from Sequoia sempervirens, assembly GCA_007258455.2. Lineage (NCBI taxonomy): Eukaryota > Viridiplantae > Streptophyta > Pinopsida > Cupressales > Cupressaceae > Sequoia > Sequoia sempervirens. The sequence continues at coordinate 124,700 of VDFB02167843.1, forward strand.
CCCCTTGAGGAGGATGAGCTCGTTGACTTTGCTTTGACCCTCTTGAAACTTGGGCGCATTTTGCCCTTTGAGGAGGATAAACTTTGTTGACCTTTTGACCTTCTTGCTTGCTGGGCGCATTTGAACTTGCATGAAGGATGGCGCATTTAGGGGGTGGTGGAGGATGAACTCCAGACTTAGAAAATTTTGCCATCAACTCTCTAAACTTGGGCGCATTTTACTATGCCTTCAGGATAGAAATTATTGACTTTCTTTGACCACTTGTGCTTTGGGCGCATTTTGCCCCCTGAGCAGGATAAACTTCATACATAGAATTTTTTTATTTTTTTTTGCTTGGCATATGCTTGAAGGCGCATTTGGGCTAGGCAGAGGGATGAAGTGGCGTTGACTTTCTTTGACCTTTTTCAAACTTAGCGCATTTAGGCCTGTCTACTGGATGAAGTTCAAACTTAGAACTTTTTATGCCTCCTCATCAACTGGGTGCATTTTGCCATGGCTGCAGGACGAAGTTCCAGACTTAGACAAATTTACCTTATCCTTCGCCAGCTTACGTGCCCTTCTATTTATAGTAAGTTCTCTGAATTTACGCCTCTGAATCTCGGATCAACTTGAAATTTTAAACATAGCTTCCTCACAACTTTATCAACTTGTCGGCACTGCCATTTTTAGCTGACCTGCTATTTTTAGCCTGTTTTTGAAGGTGGTTTACTATAAATAGTAAGCTTATGTTTCTGATAGCTCCACTGCTCCGATCGAGTTGAAATTTGAATGAGGCGCTCCTCACCGTGACTTTGTTGGTGACAACGGCGCGTCGCGGTGATTTACTATTTTAGCGTTTCCAATCTGACTTACTATAAATAGTAAGTGCTTTCCGGATTTAACTTGAAATTTCACCGGCAGATAGCTTGAAGAATGCTGATCGCGATGGTTTACATCGGTTTTCGAAGATTTTGACTTTTGATGCCTATTTTTAGGCTCCGAAGCTGGAACCCCTAATTTGCATTGCATGCGTATCAAAAGATCTCACGAACGCCAGTTTCACGTGACGCTAGCGATCATTTCGTGAATCACGGCGAGGCTAGCGGGTGGCCGAGCTGTTGGGACACCTGCTAAAATAGCAAGTTCCTTATTGATGAGAATCCTGGTTTGCATGTCATATCATCAGCGAAGCTCTCGAAAAACCATCGAGGGAATCACGGGCATGCGAAACCGACATGCAAACCTAAAATAGCCTCGGAGAATTTGGTCGAAAGTGGTAAGCCTGCGTCTTAGCGTGTTACATCATCGCGAGGTCTTGAAAACCGAGGAAGGAATATCGGACATGCAAAAGAAAAGCTACGCATCGGACCACTGAGAATTGATCTTGCGAGGCGGTTGCTAAAATGATAAAGTTGTCCGTTTTCGCTCAAATTTGGTATGCAAGTAGTCTGATATACTCTGAATGCTGTGTGGTGATCGGAATCTCCAAAATAGCTGACAAACTGCCCTGAATTTCACACTTACTAAAAATAGTAAGTACCTCAGAATCCGATGAAATTTGGCTGAAAACCTGCTGGATGCCTGCTGACAACAACATTAAGTTCAATTTTCAATTTTCTCACTTTACTCAACCCTGAACTGACCAAAAGACCAAAACCCTAATTCCAGACCTGGCCAAATTTCATGTTAAAGCTCACAGACGAGAACGTCCCCGAAAAGACAGACAGAACGAGAGAGAGACAACAGCAAAAACAAACCAACACCAAACCAAAAGCAAAGCCAAAATTAGGGGGTCCCCATTTGCAATGGGGCGATGTGTGAAAAACATCACAACATTACCACGCAGGTAATGAGAAATGTAATCCAAATCAAGTGTGTTCAAATGCTTAGCCAACAACTTCTTAAATAGATATCTCATTCAATTTTCAAGAAGCTTCTAGAAGAAATATTATTTTATTCCCTTTAAGTGACTTTTATAATTTATTATTTATTTTAAGTCACTTAAATATTAAATTAATTAAATAATAAGTCATCCCTTTTGATATTATATTTTATTGGAATAACTTTATAAATAATTAATTTAATGTACCTCCAATTCAGGGACATGAAACTGTATGAAGTGATCATAAAACATAATTCAATTTATATTTAACATTGCAAAAATACAGGGAATTTCACAGCACTAAGCATGCAATGCAACATGTACATAAATTGAATATTTACTTTGACCTTTACAATCAATAGCAGATTTGAAAGGGCAATTAACAAGTAAAAGATATGGCATGAATAGATCAATTTTGTTTGGTATTATAAGAATAATAACAAAAAAAATAAACCTAACTAGATCCCTTTGTCCAAAAAATTTCTTGTCTGTCTGCAATTATTCTTATTATTGATTATCAACAACATTGTTCAAGAACAACTTATCATACACATAACTGAAACATGTAGATATGATTAGTAAAAAATTAATAAATATACCACTTGAACAGATCGCTTTCCTTTGTTGGATTCCCAACAAATTGTACTGTTGATGGCATCTCTGTTGCATTAAACCTTTCAAGAATATTTTGATCCTGCATTCAAATTGTCTTGTCAACAATACAGACCAAAAAAACCAAATGCTACATAAAACTCCTCTCTT